>VVHJ01010285.1:8374-32590 GCA_015107715.1 Tylochromis polylepis | reverse complement strand
CATCTGTGCCGAGTATGGCCTGGAAGTCCCGAGGTCAAAATGGGAGACGCCCCCTAGGGTGGTGGAGAATGACTGGGCTAAGATCCTGTGGGACTTCCAGATACAGACGGACAAAATGGTGGTGGCTAACCAACCGGATATAGTGGTGGTGGACAAGCAGAAGAAGACGGCCGTAGTGATAGACGTAGCGACACCGAATGACAGCAACATCAGGAAGAAGGAACACGAGAAGCCTGAGAAATACCAAGGGCTCAAAGAAGAGCTCGAGAAGATGTGGAGGGTGAAGGTAACAGTGGTCCCAGTGGTAATCAGTGCAGTGACTCCTAAGCTGATCCCAGGAACAACATCGGAGATCTCTGTCCAGAAGAGCGCAGTCCTAGGAACAGCTAAGATACTGCGCAGGACCCTCAAGCTCCCAGGCCTCTGGTAGAGGACCCGAGCTTGAAGGATAGACCGCCCACAGGGGGCGAGCGGGGAATTAAAAAAAAAAAATATATATATATATATATATATATATATATATATATAGCCTGCACCTGTTCAACTTGCCTGTTCTGTGCTGCTATCCTCTCTCCATCATGGTCACACAGCTTTCCTTGCTAATTTACTAATGCAGTTAATAACAACTATTTCGCCGGTCCATCTTCTCTAAATCAAATAAGCTGGTGAAGGTGGTTATCTACAGGAAACTCATCTGTTCCGATGCTAAATCACTGAAGCAGGTTTACTTGCTAATGCTAGCTGTGTTTCAACACAAAGTAGGTCTAACTGATCTCAGTGCAGTCAAAGGAGACCAGTGGCAGCTTCTGCTCTCCCATGCTCATGCGCAAAACACCAGAAGCAAACTGCTTGCACCTCAGCTTGCCCAGCTCCAGTCAGTGTTAATAGGAGAGGGACACACCCTCAGAGACAGAGATGACTACACTTTGCTATGAGATGAAAAAAAGCGCAGCTTTTTTAGCGACAATAGCCAAATGTGGCCAGTGGATGGGCCGGCTGGATGCACATATTCATTGACAATTGATGAGATTTACGACAGTACTGTCTGAAAAGGAGCTGAAAGTGGAGCTAACATTTTAATTACTATCTATTTTTAGATTTGACGAGCAGGTAGTCATAGTCCTATCCTATACACCAAACACATTTCTACCAGCTTCCAGCCATACCTACTTCTGGGAGGTGTGGCCACACAGACACACACACACACACATTGTAGCTTGTAGCTGTTATAAAAGAATGGTGTTTAAAGAAGACATTTCTGCAAACTGTGTGATCATATTAAGATGTCTCCCATCACTAACATCTCTCATCACATCTCATCACCAACAACTGATATGAAATAATGAGATAGCCAGTACACAGGCTACTTGAGAGGTCTTGTAACTTTTGTTTCCGAGCTTTATGAGAAATATTCCATTTGTACTGGGCGCAGTGAAAATGAGCACAATATAATCTGAAACTTTATATTAAAGGTGAAAGTGGAGTACAAGTGAAATCTCTTATACTACAGCTGACAGGGTCGGCTTAAAAATGCATATTCAGCAACACGGAATCAGGCCCAAAAGAGCATATTAGCTCTAAACATGCAACAGCCTTCAGGGAAAGACAGTAAATATTTAGTTGAAAAAATTGTTGTTATTGGATGAGTAAAAGTCTTTAATCTAATTTGCATAGTCCCTTGGGAGCACTACTACGGTATGTGTTTTTCTGAACTTCTTTAAACAGTCACTCGTCATGAAAACCCACACTCCACATGCCCTGCAGCTGAGGCTGTCTGCCAATGGGAATTTTGTTAGTGATACATTAAATGTCAGTGGAAGTATAACTTACATAGAAATTCATATCACTGTAAACATTTTTCTTTTGGGATTGGGAAATCAAAGAAGGTAAAGGACCAGACAAGGCAGGACTGTGCTGTGTTCTTTTTACCTAACAATAATATGTGCACTAATAACAACCACTGGATTTCTTTTTAACTTGAACCTTTGACAAAATGTGTTAATTCTAGTATCTTTTAGATTCTTTTGCATTTCTCTAAAGTAACTTTTGTGTATGGAAAATAGATAAGAAATCACAACCAATTTGTAAGACAGAATAATTATCCTCCTTTCATACAAGAATCATTAATCACTAGAGAAAAAAATGTCGGCATTTTGTCAGCACCATAATGAGCTTTGTATCCCACATGAAAGGAAAAAGCAAAGAAAAAAAAATTGTACAAAGCAATGCAAAATAACTCTATTATTAAAGAATGTGTATTGTATTTATTCATATACAGAAATGCCTTTAAATTATTCACTTTAACTGTTGATGTAACATTACAGCTGGTATAAGACTGACTTCTCTGTGTGATCTCATGTTCTATACTTTTTTAAAGACATTAATTTCTCAAGATCACAGCAGCTGGTTTTTCGTGCGTCACCTACTCTGCAGTAAATCTGTCTGCCAATACAAACAGCAAAACCACCGACAAGCTATCAAATCACTCAGGCTGCAGCAGTCAGCAGGTGACCACATCAACAAGTGAGTGCAAATGACTTTAAGCTGGGCTTTGCAAAATGTCACTTTCCACACATGGCTGAGCAATCTTCACACTCCTTACAATGACTAACATGGCCTAACCCTGCTAGACCTGACACGGGAAGCACTAAACAGGTCAAGGTTTCCGATAAAAATTGGTGAAACTGTTACATTGACAGTTACATCTGTGTAGGACAGTAAACCCTAGGAGGACTATTCAATTTTCAATTCAATTTTATTTTGTTTATATAGTGCCAAATCACAAAACAGTTGTCTCGAGTTAAGACCCTACAATAATACAGAGAAAACTCCAAAAATCATGATGATCCCCTTTGAGCAAGCGCTTTGGCAACAGTGGAAAAGAAAAACTCCCTTTTAAAAGGAAGAAACCTCCAGCAGAAACAGGCTCAGGGAGTTGCAGTCATCTGCCATGATAGGTTGGGAGTGAGGGTAGGAAAACAGGACAAAGACACGCTGTCAAGGAGAGCCAGAGATGAATAATAACTAATGATTAAATGCAGAGCAGAGTGATGTATAAACGCATAGTGAGTGAAGAAGAAACACTCAGTGCATCACGGGAAGCCCCTAGCAACCTAGACCTATTGCAGCACAACTAAGGGAGGATTCAGGGTCACCTGACACAGCCCTAATTATATACTTTGTCTAAAAGGAAAGTTTTAAGAGAGTGTGTCTGTCTCCTGAATCCAAACTGGAAGCTGGTTCCACAGAAAAGAGGCCTGAAAAATGAAGGCTCTGCCTCCCATTTTACTGAGTTGAGTTTTTCTAACTATATTATGCTATTTCACAGTTAGTTTTAACTCTTAAATCACACAGCTATCACCCATAATGTTAGAGTTTGTGTTAATGTGCTGTGTGGCCGTTATTTTTAAAGGTTCATAAAAAGGATGATTCAGATAAATATTTTATTTTAGTTAGGTAAAACTCATGAATTAAAAAAAGTTCAAATGAAAAATTTATATAGTGAAAAACAAACAAACAATTATTTAGTACTTTTGATTCACTTCTTGAATTCCAATTCAGACTCAAAAAGGTTTATCATATTGCTGAAGTCTGACTTGAAAGACTATCAAGTGTTATTTTGGAAAGATGCGCCAGACTGAGCAAATACTACAGCCTCAGATTTATCTTCTTTGCCAAACTGCAGCATTACCCCTCTGAGATGAAAGAATTGTTCATGTAGAAAACACAAAATGCTATTTACACCATTTTGCAGTCACATCATTTAAAAAAAAAAAAAGGTTTCATACTGTCTAATTAGTATTTATCAGCACAAGTCCACATGTTAATATACATAATTGTATATTAATATGCAGTTGATATTCTTCATTGTGACTCTCAAGTCAAATGGCTGCTAATTTTATTCCTTTTATCCTCAGACCTCTTAGAATATGCGTACTTATATTTTTCCACTTTGAATCAGTATGGTTATTTTAAAGATGCAATTACATCTGCAATGCAAAACAATAATGAATGCAGTGGTACTGAGCCTACTCTGCTGTGTTCCTGGTGAAATATTACATGTTGAATGTTTTTCATTTAACAGCATCTCTTTGTTATAGGGTTGTTGTGTTTCACAGCTGGGTATCATTGATTTGCATGGCGAGAGTAGAAAATGAAGTCACCTAATTCTCATGTTATCAACATTTCTCGGTCATTCAATCAAGCCTTATCGTGGTGCGCTGCTGGTCGCATAATGACAGTAATAAATTTAAAAACAAACACCTCCCTCACGTTTTAGGTTTCAAGAGTTTCACACAAATGTGTGCTTATAATAGCATACTATTTCTCAGAGAAAATGAATCTGTTGCTACTGTTACTACATTTAAGCCATGCCATGAGCCTGAGACAGTGTATACTTTAGATATACTTTCTTATTTTTGTAATTGAAGTGATTAACAGTGATTTCCAAATAGATTTTACATTTGTCTCCTTTTGTGATTGTCTGGTCATCTGTCATCTTAAAATCTGATGACAGATTATGAACTTATATACTACTAAAGATGTCCTAACATTGACATGTGACAGATTGGACCACCACAGACAATATCACTGATCAGGAATCAAAAATATTTGGAAAGTTTAGCTAAGTTTTATGAGTCATATATTATCCCTGTGAGCTTCTGGGCATGACTTTGCAAAGTTCTGGCTAATTCCTGTCTGGCTAGGACACTGGCTTCAACAAACTACTACAGTATGCTAAACCACTTTTTCTACTTACCCCTCGCAATATCCTGCAGTAAAGTAGCACGTCAAGCTTAACTAGTCGTAGTGTTTTGCCCTTTTTCGACCTGCTTTTAAGTTCTTACTTTACTATCTTATTGTGCTCTTGATTATCCTTGTTTGCCATCCAACCTCTGCCACTTCCAGCCTTCCAGCCTTTTGTCACATAATGCCAAACAATTACCTATCCACTCTCCACTGCTATTCCACAATCACCGTTACGTACCACAAGTTTTGGATCACAATTAGAACCACAACATCTTGTGTACTATAAACCGATTAACTGTACTTTGGGATCTTATTTTTGGATTTGGCTCCACCAGCATTCAGCCACAAAACCTATCAAAGTTTAAAGCAGCCCAGAGTACAATTTTGGCAAAGCTATAGTGGTCAAAACATGAGCATGACATGACTGAATGTCATCATTTTCAGTGGCCTGCATGGCTTTTCTTCAGCACAGATATCGGCACTGCATCTGTGTTTGAGCTACGGCTCTTTAAACATGTATAAAGGTCTTAGTTTACCTAGGAAAGGAATGAGGGGAGTCCATGAGTGCTTCATAGAGTTTGAATAGATTAAAACTCCAGCAACATTTGTAGTACAAAGAATTTTATTGCTTGACTGATGCATTTTTGCTCGTGGCCTTCATCAGGGTCAAGTAGGCGGAAAAGCTCCACTCTTCTTCTATCAGTTTTTCATAATCAATGATTTTCTGTATTCCTTTTCACATTTAGAATGCACCACTGCTACCAAATTTATGTTTTAGTTTTTGTCCATGTATTTATTTATCCTTCCCGATAATCCTCTTTACAAGATTCCTATAATTCTAGTAGTTGCGCAGTAACTATTTACGCCATCAGACAGCAGTGGACCTTAGAGCTAAAATCAGGAGTAGAGACACAGATCTATGAAGAATTTGATGTAGTCTAGTAATAGTCAGGGTTAATTATTATTTGAAGTTCTAAAACACGAACCAGTCAATAGTCTAGAAATTCTCCACAGCTGGACTTATTTCACAGATATTTACAATCTCTTCAGCTACTACTGTGAGGGTGCAACCAAAAACACAAATGTATGGCCTGGTAGACTGGAGGATGGTATAGCAGTGGTCTGGGGTAGAAGACATGATGGTGGTAGTATTTCTGAAGCATTTTCAATCAAGTCTGCAATAGTTAGAACATCTTCCCAGTGTGTACCATGCACAGCCACAGTCAAGGGACTGTAGCAACTGTACTAAAGACAACTGCTTTAGGCAGAAAGCATTTTTTCATCACATATTCCATACCTGATAAAGGACACTGGGGCATGACTTCTGAACATGTGCCCTCTGCCCAGTCCTATGATTCACTGCTACTTTAGATTTCATGTTTTTTACAAGTTATGAAATCTAGATTTATGGGAGTTGATCTGTGCATTCACTGCCATCTGCTGTAGTTTAGGACCAACAAGGTCTGTTTAGAGCAACATGAAAGCATACTACTTAACCATCAGTTCACAGAGATAAAACATTTCTTTTATTCTCCTTAAATGTACTTTTACATATATTGAACTTGTGAAATAGAAATAAGAAAAGTAAATAACAAAAAACAAACAAAAACATTCAGTCAGTTAACATTAACTGCATGAAAAGTAAGAACTCTGAGTTTAAGCAGCACCGCAAATTTATGCAGAATTTGAGTTTAATGACAATAATTTGGGGGTAGCACAAAGCTATTCCCCTGGCATTTCACCCTGCCATTCATTGGCCTAGATGGCTTACCACTGCTTAACCTGTTCACACTTGTTTCTGAAAGGTACTGAAAAATTCTATTTCCCTGCTATATATAGCCTCAAAAAATTCTTATTACACTACCACACATTTTCTCCAGGTGATAAGCCACAGCAATAAACATATTTTTTTTACACTGGGTAGCACTTTATAATAATGTCACACTATTAAACATTAGTAAGGTGTTAGCAAGTGCTTAATTCATCATTCATATATAATTACTCCTCCTTAGTATGTCATTTATACATACATGGATATCTTTATCCATCTGTTACTGTTACACTATGTACAGCTATCACTGCTACTACATCATTGCTAGTAATAATCATAATCATCATCATAATTGTCATAATAACATATTTGTGCCTTACACTGTTACCTTCAAACAAAGAAGAGTGCTGGTTACATAAGGTATGTAAGAGACATAAAGCTCTCCACTATAATACGACAATAGTATCCTAATAATGTTAAAGCATCAACTAATGATGCCTTATACAGTGATCAAGTTTACTGTATATGTCACTTGTACTTAATACAACTTGAAGTTGTATCCTAAGTGAGTATATAAAAAAAAAATGCAATGCACAGATATTAACATTTACCCTAAACAGATTATATTTTTGTTACTAATATATCACTGTACCATTACTTATTATTTTTGCCTCATATGAATATTTTTGCTTCCACATTAACCCCAGTTAACCTCACCCTGTTGGCCTAATATCCAGTTACATAAATCTCAGTGCAACAGTGTTGATAGAGAATTACTTGGAAATTACTTTGGTAACTAAGTTGCAATAATTTGTTATTGCATATTATTACCTTTTTGCTTCTACATTATTGTCTCACTGTCATGACACCAAACTGTAATAAATGTGCTATATTTCTACACCTTTCTGCATTTTAGGAAGCACTGACTGCTCCTCACAGTTCATAAATCGACAGGGGGTTCTATGAAAAATATAAAAATAGATGTAATCTGATCTACAAATATATCTGTTCAGGTTCAGTTCAGTTCAGGTTCAGCTGTTTTTTTATTAGAATTTTTAATTTTAAATTTTCTTTTATTAAATCTTTAATTTCCTGTAGCTATCCCTGTTTTTAATTTTAAAAATGCCCATTCAAATGTTTTCCAGTTGCCTCCATAGAAACCAAGAGTTTCAGTTCATCCCACAGCAACAGAAAACAGGATGCTAAGGTTTATTAGATTAGATTCACAGAATTTGCTTTAACTCAAGTGTCGTTGTTGCTAGATGTGACTTTATTTTTCAACTACATCAGTGGTGGTGATGAGTCAACACGCAGTTCATTGTGCTTTATTGATTGTATTATTGTTTCCAGCTGCTGGGAGCGATGCAGAGGGCAAGGTAAGTTTGAGGGTGGTTTCAGGCTGAAGGCAGTTTTATATGTTCCACTGTGTACAGTGACTGCACACTTATTTAACAGTCAGTTAATGTCACCTAAAGATATACTTTATTAGGATAAGCTTATTATCATTATTATTATCATCATCATCATCATCATTATTATTATTATCATTGTTGTTGTTGTTGTTATTGTTATTATTATTAGTAGTAGTATAAGGCAGGAGTTTATCCTGGCCTGTATTTTAATGGTAGATCTACTCATCAATCACAAAGGACTTTTTTAGCTGGTTTCTGTGCAGGTTCATATTGTAATTAGAGCAATCCATCCCTTTGCCAAACTGCAATGTTCACTACTACTTCTGTCAGGAATCTGTTTTTTTGTTTGTTTGTTTTTTCTTACAGTGCTACTAACTTGATAAAATGTGGTCTGCTTTTCTATTGGGTTCTTATGTTTTTGTTGTCCTTCTCCTTCTTCTCTTCTTGCTTTCTCTAAAGAGAGAAAAAGAGAGCAAAGGCCAGGAATCAAATCAATGCGAAGCCCTGGAGTATAGTCAAAAGTCACCACATGCTCATTTAAAAAAGAAAAAAAAAAAAACAGCAACATCCATACACTGTAGAGATGAGTGTGTTTTCTCACTTGTAAGAGCTTGTGGACAGAAACATGTTCCAAAACATGTTCAGTTTTCAGCAGTAAGTGGTGAAATGCTGTTTAATATTTACCAGATCTGAATAATACAACAACATTGCAAAGCAAAATTGTCAACATCAACCACTGCGTATGAAGTACTCCATCTCCAAGATAAATCCTCCACATCTGAACCCTGTTTGTGAAAGTGAGCAAATGAGAACAAGCCACATACAACCAAACAACATGAAGAATTCAACTATACTGGTTGTATTTCTTCCTTTAAAAAATGTCAGAGTGCAGTGCAGTTGTTGAGCCTGACGCATCTGTCGAAACAACATCTTCAAGTAGGCTGCGATTTTACTTATCTAGTTTAAGCACGAGTCAAAATCCAGCATTTACATGGCGATGTGGCATGCATTACCACTTAATTGCCACTTACATTCTCGGGGTCAGTCATTATGCAATCCTTATGTGCATCCTAAAATTGATAACACCCACAGACTTTTATTTTGACCTGATTTGAATGTTATCAGCACACTGAATGACTATTATCAGTTGTTATCAGTCCTATACTTATCGCTATTAGGTGTGCTCCTCTATCTTCTAGCCAGCTCAGTGGGCTGTTATCATCCATTGTAATCTGTAGAAAACAGAGAGTACAACAGATTATAGGAATTTCAAACACTCAGTGGAAAATGTCATAGCAAACTATCAAATACAGCTTTGAGTGCTTTACATTGTAAATGGAGTGATTTTATTTAAACCATAATCTTTTCCTAAACCTAACAAGTACCTTTAGTGTCTTATCCTTAACAAGCCTGTCCCTTTAAACATTAGTTAAAAATTTTTACCTGAGATACTTGATCAGTCAAGCTGAATTTTAATGAAATGGTGAATAAAGGATAGTTGAATATTTCCCTTCTCTTAGAATTGAGCAGCTATTTCAAAATATGAAGTCTTACATTAAAAAGAAGACTTCAGACCTATAACACAGTTATACAGAATCAATAAAATGGCAACATTGTAGAAGAGGAAAATTGCTCCAAACTTACAATATAGAACTAAAGAAAAACAAACCAAACAAATCATCCAACAGCATCCAAAACTGGGATGTCAATAAATCTGATAAAGGGTGATAAAGAAATAACAATATCTTGGTGAACAACTAGGAGACACCACAAAGACAATGAAGACGCCATAGAAAAATAACAGAGTAGATTAAATAACAGCCCTCAAACACCACTTTTTTTTTCTTCCCTTGTCACAACAGGGAGTTGTTTTATCCAGTCTTTGAAGACAATCTAGTTTATTAAAAAAAAAAATTAATTTAACAGAATTTTGTATATGTGCAGGCTGTACATGACTGCTGATTGATGCCACAGTTATGGAAATCACTTGAGAATGACAAAATTCAAGGCTGACGTCATAGTCTATGATTTTAGAAAATATCATAGAAAAAACAATAGTTATGATTCCAAAGGTTGATTCTGTTCATCTGGACGTAGCATTTTCAGTGGGAGAAACGTTTCATCACTCATTCAAGTGACTTCTTCAGTCTCATGATTTACTTACCTGGATGACTGAGCATGCATCAAGACAATAGTTATGATTATTTTTAGAATATTCATGGTTGCATGGTGACCTTGTCTGGCCATTTTCGATAGAGAGCAGAAAGCAAAGGGTGATTAGAAGAAGACAACAAAGGGAATGCACTGGACCAAATTGAACTTCCGACTACTTATCATAACTTTTTCTTTTTTCTTTCTGAAACCATTTGAATTTGGATGAAGGGGCACTTTTAAAGGTCTTTAAAACCATGGTCCATTGGCATGAAACCAACCATCTGCAAATGGTTTTCATTTTGGCAGGAAGACATAATTAATGAAGCCCATCTAATGACTATTAGCTAAGTGTGGCCCTGAGCAGAGGGGCAAAATTATGATTTTAATGAAAACCATCAAATTGAACCATTCATTGGATAATTATCTGTAAATTTGTTTAAAGTATTTAATTGAGTAGTAGTTAAAACAGATATTGGTTAACTTATGAGTCAGCAGGACCATGAGACTTGAGAGCCGTGGACTTCCGAGACATCCGAGCCTTCCCAATCAATTTCAGGAGGCAAATCCAAAGTACAAATGTAGGTGATTTTGACCAAAGGTATATTTTGTTTTTCTTCCTCTTGTTGTTGTTCTTTTTGCTACCTTGGCATTCACAGGGTACTGATAGCACTCGTCCTTTATTTGAGCTGATATTAATAATTATCTTTTGTCTATTGTGAGTGTTTCAACTGTACAGATGTGCCTTGCTGATGTACTCCAAAAGCAAGATTGGGATTATTTACAACAGAGAGTGGAGGTTGCAGGCACAAATTCACTTCCAAGTTAAATGGAGAACAGAATAAGAGCTGCAGAATCAACATTTGTAGCATAAGGTGATGCTTATAAACTTTATTGTTTATCATAAAAAACTATGTATGCCTCTCTCTCTCTCTCTCTCTCTCTCTATCTATCTATCTTTTTTTAGCACAGAGAAGTACTAAATGTGGTAATATTTAAATGGTTCACTTTTTGCCAAGAAGTGTCTGTCAGTCACATATTATAGAAATAGCTTTATATCTACTCTGTGTAACATTATTGCCAAAACCTTTCTCTAGCTTGTTTTCAGTCATGCTCACAATGTGCCTCCAGGGATGTCAATGCCAGTCATTCAGCAGGTCCACCACTGTGGGTTAGACAAAAATATATCAACAGTGACTGAATAAATTGCTATCATACGTTTCAGTGACATGCATGGCTCCTAGACATCAAATCCTAATGATGTTAATGATTCCCCCACTTTTCCTTTAGTGCCATGGGGTTGATATGTGTGGTTTTTAAGTAAAACATTTTCTTTGGTGTTGATGTAAATGTTTCCCACAGGATGATTTTTCTTAGCTGTTGTGATCTCTTAATTTTTCATTTTCAGCCACGCCTGGGCAGCATTGTGGGTGGTATAGTGGTTAGCACTGGTGTCTCACAGCAAGAAGGTTCCTGATTTGAACCCCAGCTGGGACCCATTTGTGTGGAGCTTGCATGTTCTCCCTGTGCCAGCATGGATTTTCTCTGGCTTCTTCCCACAGGCTAAAGACATGTATGTTAAGTTTGCTTAACATTCTGAATTGGATGTGAGGTATATATAGAAACCGATTTAATTGTGCAGACAAAAGCACTGTATGGATATAAGGTGACTCCTAGGCTAAAGCGCTTTGAGTAGTTGGTAGACTAGAAAAGCACTGTATAATTATTTATTTATAGTTTCTTTTTCATACAACTTGTGCTACTGAAATGACACATTAAACAGCATTAGCAGTGCATTGTCTTTGGTGGTTTACACTGTGATGACATGGGCACATCTGACATTTTATTGACTATATTTTGTAAACAGACTATATCTTGTGATTTGTATTATTTTAAAACAACCACGATAAACATTCATTTCAACTTCATATAGCTAACCAAAGATGAATTGCGCTGTATTTTTTTAAGTGTTTCTACCCTTTGTAAAAGGAATATTTTTAAAAGGTGCTGATCTCATGCTTCATTCCATGTATGCACTTTTTCTAGAATAAGTCCAGCCCAGTGCAGTGGAATGGAAATTAAAAATAAGGTGAGAAACAATGTAGCATACATCCAGTGCCACAGAGCCCGCATTTCTGTTTATTAGTGTTTTGTTTTTTTGTTTTTTTTACAACTTTACATATGTAATATGTAATTTAACATTCACAACCTTTTTTTAAAAAAAAGATTTATTCTGTACAAAATTTTATTTGGTCTCTTATTATTACTTGTATCTAATTATGTGTGCTATACATAGCCATGGCTATGCCTAATGGTCTTGGGTGAACTGATGTATTTTTTTACCTCTTGTTTGAAGTCCAATTATTTTGAGCTCAGAAATCATAGCTTATCCCTGTTCCATTTTTCCCTTAGTTTTTCTTCTGTTCATGATTGTGTACATGTGCACAATCTGATGACTAAGATTTACAAAAGAAAACCATGTGTATGCATGGCTTCATAAATCTGCACTTTGAAGCTTCAACATTAGAACTTTAGCCACTTCCATATTTAGATGTAAGGGAGGAATGTGCAGTAATAAACTAATAGTAGCAAATTTGATAAGCAAGCTGCACTGATAAACTCTTAGAATTTGACTCGCCACAGCTGAAGAGCAGAGAGTTTATATGCCAAACAGCAATCCATGGTATTTGTCAGATAAATCCATGTTGCTGCAAAATGCTCCACAAGGTACAAACACTGTCAAGAAGTCCAGTTCAGTGACTCTCAGTTATCGGCTTCTGCTGCCATTAACTTTAAGCTAGTTACTGAACTGCAGTTCTGTTTTACAGTAAATAGTATGGTAGCTTTTCAACTTTCCATTTGATGCCCAGAATTGCTGGATGCAAGAAATGCTCTGGATTTGTAGATGCGATGGACATCCCCTTTCATTGTGTGAAAATGAAACATGGTAGAAACTGCATCTAAAAAAATCAACTTCTGTTTTCTTGTTTGTCAAGAAAGTCAACAAGCAGGCATAGATTTATGACGTACAGTCACATCTGCAACAACTAGGACAGGGCTCGTGGAAGCTGGCTGTCACATGAAAGGATGAAAGCTGGAGAGAGTTTGAAGTTAAGACACAGGAAGAGATAGAAGTGTCCAGGTCGGAGGGAGGTTGGCGGCTGGTGTTGAAGAGGAGGGCTCTTAGGGTGGAGAGAGAGCACATGGATATGATGTAGTAGGCAGTGTGCAAATTAGTTTGGGGGCTTCAGTGGTACAAGTCAAGTGCTGAGTTCTTTGTTTTTCAGTTGCTCACATAGCCTGTAGGAAAACAGGGTGACTAGTCAAAATTTGCAGCTTGTGCCAAGCCCCCCTGTCCTACTTGTTTGTCCCAGATCTGCTGATGCAGTTCTCTCCCTTTCTACATTTTTTTCCCTACAGCTGTGGGCATTTATTATTCAAACCATTCCTTTTGAATTCTCCCTCTTTCGTGCTTTGCATGAGGATTAGCAATGCAGCACTTGTTATTTTTTTCAAAGCAATACCCAAATATATTAGTAACGTAAAATAGGATAATCAAGGTGGAATTCGTTTTTCTTTCCATTTGGCAGGACAGTATACCAATTCAGTGCTTCTTACAGGGCTTGTACTCACTCAAAACAGCTCAGTATGTTCAGGGCTGAGTGGATCTTGGCCTGTCTAAGGATGTAAGAGCCACTCCCTAAGGGAAAACAGATTCAAAGCCAGCTGCATCCATACTGCACTACATGGGGTAGTTTTCCAACTGTGGTTTATTTTTTCTACTCTTGCACAAAATGTTTGCATTTCAATTGTATCATGTAAAATATTTTTAAATATGTGCCAAGCCAGTATGAACAATGTAGGCTTACTTGTTCATCTCATGGAAATCAGTGAGTGCCCTCCTACCTCACCCCCTCAAAATCAACTTGTGTGTGTTAAATAACTTTAGCATGTAATGAAGCCATATAAATTGGTTCATACTATGACAATTCTCAAGTGACAGACCTTTGTGAGCTGAAATGTGACATGGCTTCATTAGGTAAGTTAAAATTATTGTACACAGAAGTGAGTTCATTCTGGGTGTTTCAGGGTGAAACTTTTCTCTGATTCATATGAAAAGACCCTACTGTGTTATACTCTTGATTTCATATGGCTCAGTAAAACCGAAAACAAATTCACACAATCAAAGAAAGAACTATAAGAAAGCAATGCTGTATCAAAACTTTTTCTTCTTTACTTTTGTTACTTTTGTTACAAGTTTCTTTTGTCCAAAGAATGTTGTTAGAGTTTTTTTCTGACTTTGTTAGATTTTCTTTCTTTCCTTTTCCCTTTCCTTTTTTTGTTGGCAGAGTCTCTGTTCTCAAGGCTTATGAATCATTTGCACCTTATGTGAACCTCAGTTTTTTTACTCACTAGTCCTACTTCCTGAAGTGTTCTTCACTTGGATGTTGCAAAAGGCTTTCTGTGATTGTCCACTACTGTTTTTTTTTTTACTTTTCATGTTGCTGAGCTCACCAGTATTTTTATTTATTTTTTTTCAGTTTTGGTCTCAGAATATCCCAAACTGTTGTTTTGGCCTCTCCTAAGAATTTCTCTCTCTCTGTCATGGATTTCTTTTGATTTTGCAGCCCATGTATATATTTATTTATATATTTATTTGCACTGAGAGCTCCTTTGACGACATATTGTGGGATCACAGAAACAGCTTCAAAATGGAAATGCTATGCTTGGAATAAACTTCAGACCTCTTGCCTTCTTAGAAGTGGCTTATGTCTGCCCATCGAATAGCTTTTGAGTGAATTGTCCAACAAAATGTGAGGCCCTGAAAACAAGGAGACATTTTAATTGGATCTTTGATGCATTTTTTCTTTCAAAGACACAATGTTGTGCTATAGCCACAATTCAAGGTTATTGAGGTATTGAGCTACGCCCAAGTACTTTTACACCACTTGCTACATTCACCCATTCACACATAGATTCATAGAGGCTTTATTTCATGTTTACGGTGCTTTTTATCAGACACAGAGCAATTTGGGGGTCAGTATGTTGCTCGTAGACACTTTGACTTGAGGAGCAATTCTACTCGTCAAACTATAGCCACCACAGATGGTGTGTTTTCAAACAGCTCAGTAAATAAGGAAAAACACTTCACACTGTCAAAGTACACGGTTAAGAAGGCAAAATAGATGATAAATGGGAAAAGAGAGGCAGTACACTGTTTATACTGCATAGTCTTGCTTCATTGTCTGATTATTAGGTCGAGACAACACATCCACACTCACGCCCTTGACAGCATTCTCTTCCTACTCACGTGGAGCCATCAGTGATACCAGACTGAACATCTAACATAATGCCAAAAGGGCTTTCTGAAGTGATTCTCAGAAGTTCATTAAAAATCTTATCTGAAGACGTTTTAAGTGATGTGATTAGGCTTCTGGAGGACCCCAGAGTTTCTGTGAAGCATCCCACTGGTTGATATCTCATCCTCTTTATAATTAATTTCTCTCCCGTGACACACAGCATCCAATACTGTTCAGACATTCTAAGACGCATTATGCAATAATTACACTGAGATTTACACTCTGTGTGGATGAATTATTAACCTGGTAAATAGTCAATATTTTCAGACTTGGCAAAATAGACTCAGTCCTTCTATTTACACAACAACTGCACAAGGTAATTTGGGTATTTTTTTATGCATTTAAATTGTTGCTTTATTGCCAGCTTTTAAGTTCTTTTAAAGTTACTATTCATTATTCCATTTTTTTTCTTCCAGCTTTAAAATCTCTTTATTGGTGCAAACACTATTACTGGACTGAATTCATTACCCTAAGGTTGGATCATGGTTAATTTAAATTGTCCTTAAAACTTGCAAGACTGGCTATACCAGTCTTTGTAATTTCCTGCAGACCAATTGCATTCTGTGAAAATCCTATCACGTACCATAACAACTTTGTGGCGCACAGTAAATTATTTCCGACTGTCACTGAGCTATTTCAGCATTTTCTAGTTGACCCTGCTAAACAAAGCACAGCACTCCTCAGTGCCCTCTCTTACTTTTGTGTTGACTAAACTGCACAGTTACTTCTTGTTCTTTCAAAGCCCATTTCTTGCTCACTTTCCCAAGGCTATCCATATCACCTGAAAGTCATCCTGCGATATGCACCTACTGCCATGATCAACAGCGAGAGTGCCACAAGGGAAATGTAAACAGCAAGAAAACCCTTTGGCTATGTGGTTTCCTGTTCACTGGCAAGTCAATTAAGCAGCAAATGACCCCTAGAATCTACTGTAATAAGCCAAGCGATACAAAATTGCCTTTAATATATCATAATGATGACAGTAATTGGATTAGACGGTTGACTGCATTTTCTCCAGCTGTAAAGATACTTCAGTAACAAAACAATAAAAATAAAAGTGCTGCCAATAAAAGTGAGCTATAAAATTCAGTCTTTTAGTCCAGTGGTTCAGGGGAACTAAGAACGACACAGACAAGCTACACTTCATTTTTTATTTTTTTTAAATAAACCACTTTTTTTCCCCTTTAAACCCAAAATCAACATAATTATTGTTTACTTAATGTTACAAACTGAAAATTACAGCGGAGTGAGCCATGCTAATCAAACACAGATTATAGAAACACTGTCACACCTTTGAGGGAAGTCTTAGCAGTCATTATAGCTACGATGCTGAAGTGGCTATGTAAAGGGTACAGGTGCACTGAAGTACAAGTAGTTGTGCGGGAAAAAAAATCACCTAAAAGGTGCAAGAGTTTTGATATTCACAGCATGAGCCACACGTTGCTTGTGCTGTATGTGGCAGCTGGCTCATTAGTGTTATCTGTTATCATGTTGTTATTTGGTTTAGATGTCTCACACACTTGAAGGTGTTGACTGTCAGAGTGATCTTTATATAGAAAACCTTCCATAAAACATTTACCCTTTGGTTATTTCTACAAACAGCTGATTGTAGTCCACAAATTTGATTTCAGCAATCTTTGCAGTTGTGTTAGACACAAATCAGGTGAACGCTTTTTAATCGAGCCACAAAGTCTATGGAGGAGATGTGGGTGCATCGATAGAGGAGAACTTTTTATTTGAAATCATTATGAACTAATAATGTATATAACAAGTTCTTGATTGTGTTCTTGCATTCAGCAACATAAAGCAAAAAGCCTAAAGCATTTCATTGTTTTGTTTCCAACAAGGTTTGATAAGGTGGCATTTGCTTGGTAAAACAGTTCAAAGATAAATCTAAACTTATGCATTTCAACAAATGGGTGTGATAAGAAAATCCTACCAAAGGGGATCTGGTCTGCCATTCTGCTTGCCAAACAAGCTCTGGTGAAGAATCGTCATTGCTCACAGACTGGATTGCCATCAGTCACATTTGTTTTCAACTTGGGAAGAGAAGAAGTAAGCAAATTAGCATTCTCTTGGCTAATATAACCAAGAACAGATAGTTGCAGTTTCAGTACCAGGATCTCAGACTGGTAAGAAAAGATCTGATTGAAATCGGAAGTGATACTAATGCATGCTGCGTGGTCTTGATGATCACATTTGTCAAAGGCTCCACCATTGATTTTGGGAGATAATTATCTTGAGTATGTGACCAAGGTCATTCCACTGGTTTATTGGAAGTGAGAAAATCTTCTGCTGAAAACTCGCTGCTCCATTACCATTTCATGAGCTGATAATGACTGAATGATATTATCTTCACTACCAAACCATTTTCTATCCCACCAAGATCTGTTTGATTAATTAATCATTCAAATTTCATTTCCATTGTGTACATTTATAGACCTGTGATGAGGATTTGATAAATATTTATATCCTTATGTCATGATTTTGTATTGAGTGCCCAATTGAACATTTTAACGTGTCTTAATTTGAAGATATCAAATTCCGCTAAAGACCTAACAGGAAAATATACAGAGCAAATTTAAGATAAAAAAAAAACAGTTTGTATTTAGTTAAAGTTTTTTAAATCATAATTCTGTGCCTTGATACCGTTGCTATTTTTGTGCTGCTGGTTATGTACATTCCTATGTGCAGGTGCCATGTTTTCAAAAATGACCTGCAAACAAAGGTTTAAGAGAGTTGCAGGTTTAGAAAACTCACAACCCATCATATAATTTTCAAGTCTACAACTATTTGCAGACATTTTGTATTATATAAGAAAATATGAGGACACATCAAGAAATTTCACATCAAAGCTGGCTGAAAATCAGGCACCTCATTGTTATGTTTTAGGAATTTGGATACACTCTTTTGATGTACCTTTCAAAGCCACTCACAACCACATTGTCTGTCATCTGTGTGTGTTCTCCAAGGGCTTACAAAAGGTGGAAAATAGATCTAATTTAATGCACAAGTCAGAGCAAACAGTCTGTCCCAGTAAATCTGTTTCACAGCAGACAGAAACCCAGATTAATTTCAGTGTTCCTAATAATAGCGGGCATTGGGCTGCTGACAGGTCTGATCTGAATGAGCATATCTGAATCGTGCATGTGGTGAGTGATTAAGTTTAAAGTATATTTACATAACACCACAAATATTTTATCTTTTTCTTAATGTTAAAATCTATTATTGGAATGAACTTTGACAGCAAAGCAAAACAATCTAATGTCACAAAAATTGCATCATATTACAATTTATTGATTTATAAAAATCTGTTATAAATCTTGTTACATTTCTGAATACTAGTTATCAAGAATGGCAGCTAACCGCAGCAGCCACCTAGCTTCCATGGCATTTGATTTTGGAAATATCTTGCACGGTTTTCATATCTCTGGATTTACATCAAGTTTTAGTAAGTAACCATCCATGTGTGAGAGAGATTAAGTTTACATACCAATTTTCCATTCAGAAGCTATGTCATGTATTTTCCAGCAATATATGCTCTGCTCAGTACAATGTTTGGCAACCACAGAATAGAATACTTTTGGCAGTGACAGTCACAAGCAGCACTTGGTAAAGTTGGTTAAAGATTCATTTTAAAGTATTAGTGCCAATTCACAACACAGCTCATGTCTAGGCAGTTTATACTTCCAAGGAAATACTTGCATGCATAGAGAGACATGCAGTGACATAAAACACAAGACACAAAGTAGTTGTTAACCACAAACCAGATCAGGGTCTCATCTAAGTATGAAGGCAGCACAACAATAGGAGAAGACAGAAAATGGCACAGCATATAATATTAGCTAAGTTTATTTACTATTTGTTTTTGTCAGCAAATCAAGCAAATTACTGGCCTAATCACACATCTTTTATCATTTTTTTAATACCATGACTGAAACTTTTTGAACAACTAACCACTGAAATTTGACATAATTAGCCCAATTGAAATCTACAATCGCAACAAGATATTCTCCATTTTTTTCTTATCTATATATTATAAATGATCTTCCTCCAAGCCATGATGAGTCCCTGAGTCAAATATTTTAAATGGGCCCTATTGGCATGATTATTGGCAATTGCCAAGTTGTTAGCTTTTATTCCAAAAAACATTAGAGATAGTCAAAGAAAGCCTACAATTCTCTTCAGTTGGTCAGTCAGTCAAGCTATGGATCAATAATTCTATGAACTCCCTCAGTAAAAATATATATGATTTTAATTGCTTGTTGATCACCTGTTTGCTCAGCATCTGTTTCCTATAAATGCACTATATAAGCAAACTGACTTGCCATGCTTTTTAGCTATTAGCACTTACACTTTATTCTGATGAACCTCTCATTTATGGTTTGGTGTTTTGTTGGTTGGATTACAGAAGAAGTCAAACTCTGCTAAAAACTATGTTATCAAAGGAGGGTATCCAGGGCCCTTGATTGGCCTTTGCTGCTCAGGGCTATTCATTCAGATAATTGGATGTCCCTTTGAAAATGTTTACTCAGACTGAAAGAGCCACTTAGAGTGCCAAAGGATAAAAGTGAGGAGTGACTGCCAGCATGCAATTTGAGACTGTCCATCATATGGATGGTGATACGCTGCTATTTTTTCCACATGACTATAAATGGTTATGCAGATCTACAAATAGAATACTGCAGTCAGCAGTGGTTTTGAATGCCCAAAGTTCTGGTCATTTATTGTGTTATTGCTGCCAACACAGATACACTATTGTACATGTGCAAATACATATACACACATATTTAGCACTATCAACTAAAGAACTTTTGAAGCAGGAACAGAGCACTGATCTGTTCAAAGGAGCGGTTTCTTAATTTCCTTGAAAAAAAAACTTTAGCTAACAAAAGAACTTTTTAAATTCACCTGCTTTGAATATTATCAGTCTATTAATTAATGAAAAAATACATTTTCAGTGGTGAAAATAATGTTGACATAAGACACAATTAGCACTTTAGAATCTTAGGTTTAGAAAGATAATAATTTGGGTTTAGGACAAATATTTACTTTAGTCAAAACCCGGAGGTGGTACACTGTGCTTATGCCGAGTATGGGACTAATATATGTTTTTGCATGATACTGACAGCAGTGGAAACATGTACTTGTTCACTTACCACAAGAGATAGTCTGTGCAATCTGGTTTTGTTCAGTGATCAGATATGGGTGATTACACCCTCTGTCCTACTAGTAGTGTACTAGTTGTTGCTGACAATTATGTAAATAATGGGAATGAGCACGTGTGATAACATTTAAAGCAGGCATTTCAATTTTATTAATCTGAAATATCAAATAAGGCTTAAATAAGAACAAAAATGATGATGAGATGATATCAATAAAGGCTCATCAGCCACATCTAGTGCAAGCTAATGTACTAGATGCTAACATCATGCTAATATCAGCAAAGATAAATATTAAAGTTAGTGACATCAGTGTATCAATTATATTTTTAGCACCTTTTAGACTAATCAGGCAAAATTTTCTTCATAAATTAGTTGCACCTACAATATAGTACTTTTCTAGACTTACTTGCCACCCAAAGTGCTCGATACTGCAAGCCACATTGATGCAGTGCATTATTCTACGCACCTTAAGAACTTTACCTAAGATACAACACTGCTAACCACTTTACTGCCTATGCGGCCAGACACATCACTAACGTCACAAACTATTACATCACATGATGTAACAGATAATTGCCTCACAGAAGAGTACTCACAAATCAAGACCATTGTTGGCATAGGTGAAAAAGGGAGAGACATGCAGAAATTCAAATTATGCTGTCTTAAGTTAGCATGCAGCAATACAGAATGGTATCAATCTATTTTACTAGTGTGTAGCTTAATCCTGTGATTAAAGGGAATTCAGAGGCACCTAGAAGAAAAAAGTAAACATTGGAGCGCAGAACGCGGAGATCTGCAGAAATGTTTTTGAGGGTTAAAGGAGGTTGGAGACTGTGTGAATTGTAGTTTTTCAAGCCTGTTAGAAGGTTTCACTGTCACTCACACTCTCATTCCCGTAAAATGCTGCATTTTTTCAAAGCCACTGGCACCTCAGAATGTACACACATCACATCCTCTCCTGTCTGTGGTAGTAATGGGTTACATCAATACTGAGACAGGTGTCGCTCCCTACACTCTACAACGCTCACTGTGAATTTGCACCATAGATTCTATGTGGAAGGTGTGTGTGTTTGTGTGTACATGTTTAGACATCTTTGTGAGGACCAAAAATTGGAATGCTACTATACTTGTGGGGATCAACAGTCACTTATGGGGACAAAATGCTGGTCCCCACGAGTTTGAAGGCATTTTTGAGGCTCAAAATGTGGTTTTAGTGTCAGGGTTACAATTAGGCTATGGTTAGGTTTAGGCATTCATTCTTGATGGTTTAGGTTAGGGTAAGCAGCTAGGAAAAGCATGATGTCGATTAGATGTCCTCACTAAAATATGAAAATGAGTGTGTGTTTTTGTGTGTGTGTGTGTGTGTGTTACTTAACAAAGTAAGTGTGTGCAAAATACAAAGCTCAGAAATGTCTGATTTACTGTTGATTTATTATGATACTGTCTCATTACTAACACCTCATTTTACACTACACTACACATAGTGCTCTCTTACCTGAAATTACAACATAGTGGCCAACATAGTAAGTAATCCTTACTCAGTATGATTTATTAGGTAATCATTAGTTTGTTAACACCAGAGTACTTGCAATTGGATAGATAGACATTGTACACAGATAGCTAATAAATGACACTCACAATGACAGCTTGATATTAAAATCAGTGTGCCTATCCAATATCAATCATGAGTTCCTGACATGTGTTGCTTAGGCACTCGGTTACATAATATGAAAAAGAGAGTTTATGAAGGGCTGGACTGACATTATACTGACTTCATCAATCCCAGTCAGCCTTTAATTATATAGTGAAAGACTCCTTTTGTATGACAAGAAATAGAGATTTTTATTGAGCATGATTAACATGTGTTGATGTGCCATCCTTTGTAGTGTTTGGCAGCTGGCCTCTCTCTCTGTAGAGATGCAAACATTCAGTTCATGTTGAACAAGACATAAGAAAAGAGTGGGAGCTGTGAGACACGCAATTGCCTGGTAGCTAGGCAACCCTAGAGAGCTGCTCTGGTAGACCTTGAGATGTCTACCATAATATCGAAGGCAAGTATTACTGTGGAAGCTAGCTGGGACTCAGGATTTTTTTTTTCCTGCTCAGAGAAATGTCAGACTAAGTTGACAGGATGAATCAGAATTTTGTGGAGTGAATACATTTTGGATAGGTTTCTTAAATAGGCCACCTCAGAGGCTTCACTTCACCAAAAGGAAGAAAAAAATGCACTCTACAGCTCAAAGAAAGATTTCATCTTGCATTTAAAGTAATATATACTCCCTTTAGTATTAGTAAAATCATGTTCAAGTTCATTTCAAACATTTTCCTCAAACTGTCTAAGGAAATATAAAAAAAAAAAATTCAAAACGAAAATCTGTTGAAAATTGTCTGTTGAATGTCTTTTCTTGGAGTTACAGTATATGTAGTTAATGGCATAATGTTTGCTATTTCCGCTAGTTACAGTCAAATAATAAATATGGGCTTAAACAACAGACTCATTTTTAATTTGAAGGTATTCTCAAGCAAATTGAAACCAGTTAGGAATTATAACTCTTTAATATATAAATCACTTTTTCAAGGGTCCAAGAATAATTAAAAAATTGACTAAAAATCATCATGGAACAATATAGACTATTCTTGCGTTATTTCATCATCATTTAAGCAGGCAAAAGCTGGAAGTGGTTTCAGTCTGGTACTTGCATTTGGAGGCTTTCACTGTGAAGCCTCAAGATACAGTTGAAGACGTTCTCAATGCAAGTCAGACATGATAAACCAAATCCACCAGAGATATTGAATTGGGATCATTGGGACTGAGCAAATCAACAAATTGATAAATTCAGAAAAAAAGGCCTAGACAATGGCAACCAATAGTAGATCCATCCAATGGTTAGGAAAAACCATTTCACAACATCCAGCCAACTGAAGAAAAAGTATCACTACATAAAAAGTTGACTTCACAGAAAACACAGAAGGTTTGCCACAAGTGCAGACAAGGAAACCTCAATGTAACAATATGCCAGATTAGATTAAAAAAAAAAAAAAAAAAGGTCTGGTTTATGCCTATCAAAAGCGTACATCACACATAAACCAACAAGCTATTACTGTAGGTGTAAATGTCCTAAGAAGGTATGTGAATGGCATTTCATAGTATAGCTGAATACTGACCAAAAACATACTACAAAAGTAATCCAGGTGTTTGTGAATTTGGATATACTGAAAAGATCAAATTAATCATCTGATATTGTCAAGCATACATTTCTTGCTGAAGATAAACTGAAGGCAGAAAGAGAGAATAATTAAAAAAGACGAACATAGAGAACAACAAGACCAAACACTGAAGGCAACTGTAAAAAAAGAACTGGAAATAGACCACAAAGGAGGAAACCCATTCTTTAGTAATGCCCATAAGTTTTATAATTCAAAATATGATTGCCTGCAAAGACTAATTTTGAGCTTTTGTGTTTAAAATGGACATTTTATTTTTAGACTCCACTCTGCGACCAGACCTTGTCCTATGGTCTAACTCCCGAAAGCTAGCTTATGTCATTGAGCTGACAGTACCGTGGGAGGATGCAATCGAGGAAGCATTTGAGCGTAAGAAGCTGCGG
>VVHJ01010281.1:6221-18576 GCA_015107715.1 Tylochromis polylepis | reverse complement strand
ATTTTGGGACCTGTGAGGGACAATTGAGGAAGATCTAACATCCATATCTTGATCTCTGAAGAGCTGCATTGGGTGGTTTGATTTAAATATCTGCTGTAGGTTGTGGTTTTGTGGCACAAAAAAATTAATCTCTAGAAATCTCTCAGTACAGGCAGCTGTGGGAAGAAGCTTTCAGGCGAAAGCAGCTGGAGTGAACCAGTTTGCAGTAAATCTAATCGACCACTAGATGGAGACAAACACATATTAGTGCTTTTTGGTGTTTTGATGTTAAGTTTAATAAAAACTGTCTCACTGGATCTCTGATACAAAGGAATAATAAACGCTGTAGATGTTAAAGTTTGTCTCAATTTAAAAAATAAAACAAGCTTTGTAACAACATTTTACAGACTTGTGATTAACAATCATGTCCTGATTAATCCTCTTTTCTGACTCCAGTAATGATCATCATTTAACTGGACTGAATGTTTGATTTAACTCATCAGGAATATGTTTACGGAGGCCAAACCAAAGGGAGACGCGGCCGTCTCCCTTAGTCTTATGGCGTCCGAGGAGTTGCCCCCTGCAGGCCGTTAGGGAAAACGCAGCTGGCTCCTCTTTCAGGTTTGAAATTCATTTCCAAGGTGTAATAAACAGTTGGCTTCATTCTCCTCGGTCCTTTTTGATGTGGTCATCCATGCTATGAAGATCCTCGCACTCCCTGCTTAGAACTCCTCTGTACACCTCGAATCTATGGTTCAGATCTTTCTGAGCGTGGATTTTGAACTTTGACCCTAACGCTCCGTCAGCTGAAGCAACTCCGTAGAAAACCCGACCAATCCGAGAGTGAACGAGGGCCATGGCACACATCACACAAGGTTCCCTGGTCACGTAAAGGTCGTACCCGGTGCAAATGTACGGCTGAGCGACGTCCTCTGTCTGGGCCTCCGTCTGAACTGAGCTCCCCGAAGTAAACCTGCAGGCGGGGAAACTGTCAAAACCATAAAACCCACCGCCCTGACTCCGAGCTACAAGGTCAATGACGACCATGACGGCGTGATGAAGAGGGTGCTCGCGTCTGCAGTCGTGGCCAACTGCGACGATCCTCTCCGTCTTTGGGTCGACCATCACGGCCCCGATGGCCTCCATCCCTGCCGCGCCTCCAGCTCTCGCTGCAGTCACGGCAGACACCATGTAGGCATGCATCCTTTCCTTCTGATGGCGGCTGAAGAGCTCTCCTCTCAGGGCGACTGTCACCTGCTTGTCCTCGTGAAAGGACGTGGGCCAGTGTCGGCTCGCCAACTCAAACTGGGGTCGGGTCAAAGGGGCACGGGCGGGAACCTTAACCACAAAAGGCTCGCCCAGCCCATTGCAGTTTACTCCACCTGAGGGCAGCAGAGAGTCAACGCTAACCACCTGCATTTGTGGCGCGTCACTGACGAGGCACACGAGGATCTCCAGGGGGTGGGGCTTCTCCCTGCATGGCCGCACCCTCTTGACGTGCTGAAGGCCGCTCAGCGGGCAGAGGCTGTTCAACTCCCTGACGAGCCGAGACGTCGCCTTCTTGTCGAGGATGGGCGCGGCGAACACCTCCACCAGCTCGACGTCCTGCGACTGCTCATCTGACAGGACTGGTAGGGCGACCCAGGAGTCGACATCACACAGCGAGGCTTTCCAGCGCTTCATCGACGGCTCAGATTTCCCGGTGTCGTCCTGTCAGCACATGAGAAAACTTTCAGTTACTCATCAAACCTTGTTTCCAGCAGGGACGGTTCTCCCAAAAATCATCTTTGCAGGGTTTCCCTCCAACCTTCAGTTTTTCTAACCTTTTCGGTGTGGTGGGAGTGAAGATGCCAGAGATATCATGCTTTTTTCCCATAAATCACACCCTGTTTATTAAAAAAATCTGCAAAGCTTTAGTCAATAAATAAATAAAAATAATGATTATTATTATTATTATTATTGATGTAAAGCCATCCTCACAGGCTGAGCTTATGATAAATATAAACAAGTGTAATAGCCCTTTAAATTTAAGATGTACACACTGCCCCCTGGTGGACAACCTATGTATGACACCATCTCCATTATGTAGTTTCTAACCAGGAAACACACCTGTATGCATGTGACAAATTAATGGGTACATTGAGGGTTTTTGTATTTCTTTTATCTCTTGTTGATATCAACAATGAAAACTCAAACTGACTTTCATTCATGTTTCTTCATTTCATCAAAACTGTGTCTTTATGGATTCAAACCCCCTCGAGTATCTCTGGGTCCACGTCACTCTGACCTCCTCCAAAATGTCTCAGTCTTTCTGTTTAACTCCCTTTATGTGATGGCGTGTCAGCCACAGGAATCTCTGCAGTTCTGGGAAAAACTAAGTCCACATTTAGTAGCCAAAACTTGAAGTCATGCTTTTCTGATCAAGTGTTTCACATTGTTGTGGGGGAACTTTGGCCTAACCTTTCTTTACAGCGTTGACTTCAGTTCTTTGGCGTTTGCAGACATTCATTTATGCACAGACCTCTGAAGGTCCCACCACACCGTCTCACTCAGGTTGAGGCCCAGACCGTTGCAACACCTCAAATTTTTTCTTTTTCATTCAGTTTGTTGCTGTGCTTGCGATCATTGTCCTGCTGGATGACCCACTTGTCAAGCTTTATCAGTCACACAGGTGGCCTTGTAATATTTGAGGAGTTCATGGTCAACTCATTAACTGCAAGGTACCCAAATCATCACCCCTTCACTGCCGTGCTGACAGCTGGTATGAGGCGTTTGTGCTCATGTGCTGAGTTTGGTTTTCTCCAAACATGCTGCTGTGCGTTATGATCAAACATCTCCACTTTGGTCTGAAGGACATTGTTCAGATGCAGCTTTGCTAACATAAGCCGTGCTGCCATGTTCTTTTTAGAGAGAAGAGGCTTTCTCCCGGTAACCCTTCTAAACAAACCATATTTCTTCAGTCTTGAACTTTAACCTTTAGCTGCCTGAAGCCTGTTGGGTTTGATATGGAGCTCTTGGGTTTTTTGCAGTTTCTCTCAGTATTTCTCAGTCTGACCTTGAGGTAAATTTG
This sequence comes from Tylochromis polylepis, assembly GCA_015107715.1. Classification (NCBI taxonomy): domain Eukaryota; kingdom Metazoa; phylum Chordata; class Actinopteri; order Cichliformes; family Cichlidae; genus Tylochromis; species Tylochromis polylepis. The sequence continues at coordinate 15,527 of VVHJ01010281.1, read as the reverse complement.
CTGGGGCGTCCACTCCTGGGAAGACTGTTGGATTGTGTTAACACACCTGAATGCTCCAGACCAACAAACTCCCAAAACTCCTGCTCCCATAGAGGCGCTCATGCTTAATGATGACCAGTTAATCAAGTGCATTTGATTAGCAGCACGTGGCTGATAGTTATTCTCTGAATTCATGTGGAAGCGATGAGGGTGTCCTGAGTTTTTCACAGCACTGTTTCTTCACTTTGGTTCAGTTTTTGTTAAATAATGAGACGGTGTAATGCGTCACGTTTTGTTGCTCAGCTATTTAAATAATTTTAAGACCTGCTGATACATAAAACCTTAGAAATGAAAGAGACTGTAGATGTTTAATCGCTCTGTCCTCTGCATCTGACGGATGTTTTGCATGACCTTTGTGACTTTAAAGTTCGGCTCTTCGAGTATTCGGCCTCTGCTGGACTTTTAAACTGTGTGTAATGCCCCTGCTGGCAGCACATGGCGGTGCATCACTTTACTAAGACAGACTAACAGAGTGGTGGAGGTGTTTGTAAGCAAACCCACGGCACATACACCGCTTATAGTCGCATTTATTTCAAGAATCTGTCACATAAACAAACATCTGATGAACTCCAAATAAATTATTCCAGCTATGAAAGTGGATCAGATTAATAGATTAAAACATAAAATTTAAAGACTCGTTGGTGATCAGTTCTGGTTGTTTCACTTGGTGAATCCATCTGAACTAAAACTCCATCACTGTGCTGTAGTGTCAGCTCCATCGCTCTTCACCTCTTTCCCAGCATCAGCTTCATCTTGATGACCTTGGGCACGTGCCGTATGGTCAGAGACACCCTGGTGCCTCGGCTCAGCTCCTCACCCGGCCGTGCCCCGGCGGCGGACAGATTCACCACCTTCTCGGTCAGCGTGTCCCGCTCGTGCCCCTGGATACCGTGAAGGAGGCGCTGGTACATTTCATCCTGCAGGATGAGGAGGCTTCGTGGCCTAACCAGAAGCGAGAACAGGAAGCGGCTCTCCTCCGTCTGCGGCACGGCGCCCTCGGTGCTGCTAAGCAACGTGTAGAAGTCCAGCAGGGTGTGAGAGCCCAGGCTGATGGTGGTGACGGTGGGGTGGTACAGTGGCCCGTCCTCGTGGGGCATGATCCCCTCTCCTGGTTTATACTCATTCACCAGCACGTGATTGGCCGTCTTCCCACTGAATGCGCCCAGAGACGAAATCTTCTCGCAGTACGTCTGGAGCCAATCGGGAAGCCGCTCTCCCAGCATGCCTTTGGGGTGCGGTAACCCCCCCCAGTTCTGGAGCCTCCGGCCTGACAGCTGAGTCCACTTAGTCTTTGGAGACCTGTAGACCTGCTGAAGGAGGTACGACTCCTCGTCCTCGGATATGAAATCTGGGACGTAATACGCTGTGGGCGGAGCTTCGCTTACGACAAACTGCTTCAACTCCTCCAAAATACATGCTGGGCGCTCCATGCCTCCTTAAGAAAGTTAACATGAAACTCATTAAAACCCAGAACAAATAAATAAAAATAATAAAGCAGTCGGTCTGTGGTTCACTAATATTTATATTAAATTAAACTTTTTAAAAAAAACTAAGTTTATTAAAATAAATTAAATATATTTATTCTATTTTTAAAAAAGGTACATTTTCAGTTATTTTTTATATTAAATTAATAAGATTTAAGTAAAGATAAATATTCTCTGCTGCATGCTGCGTTCTCATGTTTTTTCTCTAAAACTACAATTTTATTATCATTGAGATTTTGTCCCCTTAGACTTAAACTTACTTTAAAATTCAGATTTATAGTCATAAAATGAAAAATGAAATTAAAGTTATAAACTTAAAAAGTAAAACAGGAAATTCTGAGATTAAAGAGGTACATTTACTACATGTAATTAATGACCAAAAACTGCAAATATTTTATGATATTTTCTGATAAATTTGTGACTTTTAGAATTTGTGCAGGTTTCTTTTTTTAATCTAAAAATGTGTGACTCCATGATCTCTGACTTTCTGTCCATAGAGTTAGAAAAGTCATTTTTATTTTATCCGATGCATTTCCTCTCTGTGCCCACAGCCCATCACACACGGAGCTTCACTCAGACTGTATGATCAGTAAAACCTCTCAGTAAAAAAGATCAGTAAAAAGGCAGGCTCTGCTTTTTGTTTGTTCTGCAGTTGAAAACAGAAAAATCCGAGAAAAACGAGAAAAAGAAACACGATGCTGCCTTTAATGTCGCGGGTCACACGAGCTCTAGTGTCATAAAAAGCTTTTTCTCGATATCCAAATCCGATGATTTTTGGTCACCAAAAAGCAACAACACGAAGCTTTAAAGTCAATTTTTTGTGTGTGTAATTACTCGTTAAATTAATTATGAAAAAAGCGCTGCCTAAGATCATGACTCCGTGAAGGAAATATAGATAATAGTTTTATTTAAGTCAAATAAATCCTTATGAATATTCTGCCTTTGTAAAAGAAATCCTTCTTTTCACATTAATACCACGAAAATCTGCTGTTTACATTTTTATTTCTGAATTATTTACCGCAAGGCAGAAATCCGACATTCTGTGTGGCCCCAAAGGCAACAGAGTTTACTGTACGAAAACAGGCGATTTAAAAAATAATTCCGGTTTTAGAAACTCTTCGACACCTGCAGGAACTTTAAAAACGGCACACTCCGATCGAGAGCATACAGAAGAACCTGATTTACCTGGTTAGACATAAATAATCTGATGAAAAGTGCGTTTCTTCAGGTAAAATCCCAACAGCCAGACTGCATCCGCAATAACGTGTTTGTGCACCGAAATAAAATGTCCGGAAGAAAAAGAAGCGTCGACATTTTTGACCGGTGCCTTATTTTTTCGAAATACGTTTTCTATTATTGACTTTATGGAAAGTTTTTTAACAGTATTAATGCCAAATTTGTTGATTCGCCTTTTTGTTGTCAGTTTTGTGTCTTTAATCACAGAGTTTGGGGTAGTCGGAATTATTTACATGTAACACAGTGAGACGGAGAAGGACAGAAACTCGGGTTAACCACGTTTTTCTGGACAGGTACTATTGTTTAATATACTTCCTGAACTCTAAGAGCGTATTCATGGCTGACCATTATGTTAATGTGAAGTCTGGAGGAACTGATGTGACGTCACCCTGAGGTTTTACCTGCTTGTCCTCACAGATGTGACTGGTTGGGGAAGATGTTCCGCAGTAAAGTGAAGGCACTGAGGCTGCTGCTGCGCGGATACACACTCCGTCACACTGCTTCCTGCTCCAGGCTGGTTCTAGGCATCGAGACCAGCTGTGATGACACGGGAGCTGCTGTGCTGGATGAGACTGGCGCCATACTGGGAGAGTCTCTGCATTCACAGAAGGAGGTACATCTCAGGTAGGTGTCAGAGGTCAAGGCCACTGCTTGTGAGGGCTGTAAAAAACTGGCAGCGATCATCATGGATAAACAGAATAACCTGATACGCTCTCAAACCTGCAGGACTGGAGGCATCATCCCCACCGTGGCCCAGCAGCTCCACAGGGAGAACATAGAGCGGGTGGTCAGGGAGGCTTTGGAGAGGAGTGGCGTGACCCCAAGCGAGTTGGCTGCCGTCGCCACCACGGTGAAGCCTGGGTTGGCCCTGAGCTTGGGCGTCGGGCTTGAGTTCAGTCGGCAGTTCGTGAGGCAGCACGACAAGCCATTCATCCCCATCCACCACATGGAGGCCCACGCCCTGACTGTAAGGATGCTCCAGCCCGTCAGCTTCCCCTTCCTGGTGCTGCTTGTGTCTGGAGGCCACTCGCTCCTCGCTGTGGCCCGGGGAGTCGATGACTTCCTGCTTTTGGGCCACGCTCTGGATGAAGCTCCCGGGGATACTCTGGATAAAGTGAGACTGTAATGACCTCACTCTCTGATTATGACATCCAAAACTAATTTACATGTTTAGAATAGACTAGAATGCTTTTATTTGGAAGTTACAAAACACACACACAGATATCCGTCACTCTGTGGTGGTCTCCGCTGTGGTCAATTTGTTAAGAAGTCCCAAATTTGAGTCTAAAAACATCATTCACATACATGACCCCTGATGTTCCATGTGTGTCAGTGCAGCGCAGAGGGCGGTGTTGACCTGTTGGTCCAGGGTGGCAGGAAGCGCTTCATCACAGCGGGGGTAAGAGCTACAGGTCTGAGGTCATTAACGCTGCCCTTTTTGGGGAAGAAGCAAAAAGTGAGACGCCACATTAAAGCTGGATAAAGAGACAGCTTTTGGAAGGCCACAACATTTACAGCCATCCTGTTACACAGCAGTAGTCATTAATGCCTCCAGGCTTTTGCCGCCCTGAACTAGAGAAAAAAATCAGCATCTTCTATAACTTCAGTATTTGAAAGTTTATTTTGAAAGTCTAACAATTCAACACACTGAATGACATTTGTATAAGCAAGTGTGGCTTGTAAAACTATGAAGTTGTTGTCCATATGATGAATTAGTTTTGTGACATTGCCACACACACCTGTGGACATCGGTTGCTATGGTGACTGCAGACTGAGAGGAGGTGTTAGAGACCTTGCTGCCTGAGAGACTCAGATACAGGGAGACACATTAGGAATTGGGATCCTGGAGAAGGAAGTCCACAAAATAAAAAGCACAAAAAGTTGAGAAAAGCTTTCACTTCCAAAAAACAAAATCCAGATTTGTCACGTCTGTAGTGTGTTTTACATGGAAGTGGTCCAGGATAGGGACCGCAGGGGAGTCTGGGCACAGGTAGGATCAATGAGAGAACCTTGAGTCCTTTCACAATAAGAGCAACACTACAAAAGAGACAAAAATGTTGGGGGGGTTTTTCAGTGTTCATATTGTGCCTGTAGATCAAAACTTCCATGCATAAATCAACTAGAAAGTTGGGGTTTGTTTACACTAATTTCCATGCTCTAAAACTGGGGTGTCAAATATAAGACCTGCAGGCCAGAATCGGCCTGGTGAAAACGCTAATCTGAAAATGTGAAAATTGCGAAGGACATAAATTTGGACATAAAGGTTTTAGCTGTATATTCACCAGTGTTATAGCATTTCCTACTGATAAAGATCACCCCAATGGTTATTCATACTCCATTAAATGACAGATGTCTGTAATTTTACACATTTACTTGTTACAATTTAAGCCCAAAGAGACGTGCTGACAGATTTAGAAAGATATTTCACTGATTAAACGAGTAGTTAAATTTCTGTATACTGCCAGGAAGAGGAGTTTCGCTGGTCCAGCCTACATGAGATCAAAGCCAGAGAGCTGCTGGAAGTTTGAAAAACATCAGCATCCTCAGTTCTCCATGCAGATGAAAGGAAACTCTTTTGTGACCTACAGGTGGCGAGACGTTTGTCCCTCGTCAAACACCCGCAGTGCTCCTCGCTGAGCGGAGGCCAGGCAATAGAGCTGCTCGCTCAGGACGGTGACAGGACGAAGTTCCCTTTCAGAACGCCAATGGGACAAACGCATGACTGCTGCTTTTCGTTTGCTGGACTCAGAAATCAGATTACGATGACGATAATGAAAAAAGAGGCAGAGGAAGGTACGAGCCCTGTTTCTCCCGTAACGCCTGCAGCAGCGATTCACCTCTGACCTTTAGGCTTTCCTCTTCTCCCTCTGTAGGTGTGGAAGAGGGGACGCTGCTGAAATGCGTGAATGATATCGCGGCTGCCGCTCAGCACACCGTCGCTGCCCACCTGGTGAAGCGCACACACCGTGCCATCCTGTTCTGCAAGGCGAACGGCCTGCTGCCACCCTGCAGCCCCACCTTGGTGAGTTTGCTGGGATAGCCCCACCCACCTGCTGCCAATCAGAAAAAAATTGTCTCAAAGAAGGATTATTTTGAACTGTGACTCATGCAAAGCTGCTCTAGTAGGATCCAAAAATACAAATATGGAGTGAAATGAGCAGCTGGCATCTTTCCACAGGGAGATTTACACATTTACACTTTACATTTAAAGCTTCCTGAGCTCCAAGTGCTTTAACCTTAACTTTTCTTTTCATAGTCATATTCACCTTTCAGTCTCGGGATGGTTACTTATTGTGCTTTTCCTTATTTTGTTTCCTGTTCACTGGTGGATGTTCATATTAAATAAATTCTAAATTTCTGGTGATGAGGTCAGTTTCAGACCCCTCCAAACACTCAGGCTCAGACTATTTTTTTCTATTATTGGTTATGTATGATGTCATAGAGAGGGGATATCCCTAATATGGTCATATTAGACACAGAAGCACTACCCACCCTCCTCTTAAGCCTGTCAGGGAGAGCTGGGTTAAAGGGGTGGAGCTAAAACAGAGAATAAAATGGGGTGGGGCTTTACCAAGGCCTAGAATCAGATAAAGAAGGATTATTCTGAGCTGTGAATCATGCAGAGCTGCTCTAGTTGAGGCCAAGAATTATAAACTCCGGCTTTGGAAATGAATTTTAAAATGAATTAGAATTCCAACATGATTTGTGCAGAACCCAGGAGTTGTTTTTTTTAATGTATATCATTATCTGATATATATTTTACTTTTTCTGTTTTGTTTTAGTTTAGTATAAATTATAAAAAGCCTGAAAGCTTTTTATGATTCATACTAATTTACACACTTCATAGAGTTGATGATGATTTCCATCATACTTTTTTATATTTGTCCTAAAATAAGATTGTAAAAGCTTTTTCTCACCCCTGGAAGTTCTACCAACAAATTTCTTCCATAGATTTAATAAACATGTCTCTCTTTGTGCTGCATTCTTATAATGTGTTCACAGTGAGAATTTAGAGTAATACCAGTCCTTTGCTTTACATTGATATACGTTTAGGTGCTTTCTGGGGGAGTTGCGAGCAACCAGTACATCCGAAAAGCTCTGACGATCGTCACTGAGACAACCGGACTGCATCTGATCTGCCCTCCTGCAAAGTTCTGCACTGACAACGGAGTGATGATTGCATGGTGCGTTTACTGTCCTGTCAGCCAATCGGACTGAATTTTCTTATACTAGGATGAGACAAACATTTTCCTTAATTTTTCATTTTTTAAACTAGGAATGGTGTGGAGCGGCTGAGAGAAGGAAAAGGGATCCTGCCTCCAGATGTTGATGTTTGCTACGAGCCAAAGTCAGTGTGTATTTATTCATGATGTTTATTTTATTCTTTTATTTGAAGTTTTGGTTCTCAAATGTTTTCTTTTCCTCTGGTTAAATCCACACTGGCTCATTGATGTTGCATCACAGGGCCCCGCTGGGCGTTGACATCACAGCGGAGGTGAAGGCCGCCGCAATCAGGCTGCCGCCCGTGAAGTTGAAGATCCCCAGCTGATGAAGTCACTGTGATTTCCCAAAGCAGAGTGTATAACAGTAATGTATCTAAAAAGGACATTACACAGATATTTATTAATAAATATTTTTTCTGAAACTGGTTTTATAAAAAATGTATTTCTTTTTTTTATTTATTTTTTACTTTTTAAATCTTTTCATATTTATTTAACGTTTCAGTAGCTAGATGGATATTTTGTGCCCTATTGATTTATTAGTGAGGTTTTTTTTATTATTTATTTACGATTTTGGCACTCTCGGTCCTCCATACTAAGGAGGCTGAGTGCAGATTTCTCTCTTTTTCATTCCTCTGTTCCCCCTGCATACACACAAACACAGATCTGACCACAGCAAGACAAAAAAAAACAGAATTTTATTATCAGTTATGTTCACGTGTGTCACAGTTCATTTCTTTTACACACAGAGATGTTTACAGACGTGGTGTCTGAGAGAAACACTGCTGATCCGGGGAGCTGTGAGGCCCGGAGGCATCCGGGATCCTCGGAGCTGTTTGTTCTCGTGTTGTTGTTAAAAGACTTTATCACATGGCTGATCGCAGGACTTTGTGCAATCCTGCGTTTTTTGCTGAAAGTTGAATCAAAGTTCAGAAAAAAACCTTTAAAAGGCAAAATACGTAGTGGTGTTTGCACATTTTCACAGGTGCTGCAGACGTTCTTACTTTCAGACTGAACTCGAGCTCACTTAGCATTACTTGTTGTCTGCTTCCTGAAGGAAAAGTCCGCCCTAAAGCAACGTTTGGAGCTGAGCCCATCCTACTAAGCAGGTGACTTTAGGTTGAAGTTAGAGGTTTTCAGTAGTTCACTACTTCCATGAGTGCACTGCCATGGTAACCTATGCTGCAGGTACGAAATCACTACCTTCTGACCAATCAGTTCTCTGGAAATCTGTCACCATTCCCAGAAGATCCCTCAGACCTCGGTGTGCAAACAACAGGAGAGTCTAAAGTTTTTGTCTTTATCTGATGAGTGTAAGTAAGAAATGCAAATCCTTGGAAGCAAATTTATTACTCGCCTTTCTGCCTGTTTGCTGCAAACAATTCAAAGTCAACTTTATTGTTCTGAAAGCTTTAAGATAGTGATAAAACAGGGTGGCAAGCCATGCGCTTGCACACCTGAAAGGCTTGACCCTTTTGCCAGTTTGAATTGTTTTTCTATTTATTCTTTACTTGCTCTCAGAACATTAAACAGTGCAGGTTGCAGATGAAAGAATAAGGCTGAGACTGTCCTACGTGCATCCAAACAACTTAATTTAAAGGAATAACTTTACTTCAGACCCTTAATCTTCTGTCTTAATGGAACAGAGCTTTCAGTATTTGACTACGATACGGCTCTTTTCTTCTCACACTCTGATGCTGTCATATTTTCAGTGTTGCATCGGCATTTGCTGCCAGTACACCTGTACACGTTCATGATTGGTCATATCCTGGCTCTTTCATGTGAGCTAGACTAATAAACCCCAGGATGACTTATCGAGACGATAGCCGCCTTCGCGTGACCTCCTAGCCTGATTAGGTTAAGTGAAGCCAGATAAGGAAAAGATTGCTTCGTAGAACAAGGCCCTGATCACCAGAATTTTAATCCCATTTAGTGTTTCTATGTCATTATTGAACATTGTGGGGCCTCTTTTACCTGTTTTCCACCAGAAGCAGCCCTCAGATGTTTCCTCCTCAGCCCAAACCTCTGTTAGAAACCTCAGACTGTATAAAAGATGGTCTGAAAGTGCCTTAAACCTGCATTTGTTTCAGCAGCCACCAGAGGGCGCTACCTGTGGTTTCACAAAGACGGGCCCTGTGAAATCATGGGCATGCTTCAGCTTTAACTTGTTTCTAGTGAAGAGCAGCCGTGAGTGTTTTATAAGTTTCAAAGACTTTATTAACAAATATGCAAAAGAATGGAGCGTGGAGCCTTAACAGAGCTCCAGGCTGATCACAGTTTGTGGGCTTGTGCTGGTCCACCAGCTTTTTAAAGCACTGACCACCAAT
>VVHJ01010266.1:6217-19052 GCA_015107715.1 Tylochromis polylepis | reverse complement strand
AAACCAATACTCAGGACCCCTTTTATGGCTGGCGAGGCGTGATTGCTGATGCCGTGCAGGTGAAGCCATCTCCACCGCACGGCACCGCAAGCCACGCCCCGCCACAACAGTTTTTAGAATTTGAACAGCTTGAACTCTCTTAGGCAAGCTTTCTTGTAATTTCGTCAAGTAGTCTTCGGAAATAGTTCTCCAGGCTTCTTAAAGGACATTCAAAGCTCTTCTTTGGATGTTGGCTGCCGTTTGTTCTGTTCTCTGTCAAGATGATCCCACACTGCTTCATTAATGTTGAGGTCAGGGCCAATGTGGAGGCCAATCCATGGCTGATGGTGTTCCACTGTGTTTTTCTATGCAGGATGCTTTTACTACATTGGCACAGAATGAGTTTATTAGCTACAGCTAAGCTCCAGACTTGTGTAATATCTTACCGTAGGTTCAGTGTGAATCATGCCATCTCTGTGCGATTCATTGTTATAACAAAAAAAATCCACTGGTATCCAGTTGTTGTTTATTTTTAATTCTTGAGTCCATCACAACTCACTAACCATACAGCAAAACAAACCTTGGAAAATTGTGCTTGAAATTGAGCACATACTTCCTGGAGTACATGAGAATAGGACTCAGACTGTGATGGCCTGCATTAAAAACATGACAGATGTTTCTGTAGTGTGGATGGCCTTAATTACTGTTGATGTAACATTAAAGGCTCTGGTGCACAGCTCCGTTTCTTTTTGGAAGACGGATACTTTTGGTAGAAGGCGGACTTTCAAAAGCACAGGGCACCGGCAACGGTGGAGCTAATAATAGTGGACCTTTAGATTAAGGTACCAGGGCTGAAAGCCATCTAGGTAGCCTCTGAAAGATGCTTAAGCAGCTGATGTATGTTTAGGTTTTGTAGTATAACATCCCCATTTCCTTTCCAGCTCATTAAAATGCTCAAAACTAGCTGGAGTCCAGTTTGGTAGAGCTACATCCGCAAAATCAAAGCACAATCAAGCTAATGTGCCTTGGGGGAAGACAAAACCTGGGGAATTAAACCATAAACACAACAATATTGATTACACTTTATAGACCATGACTGTGTCTAGTTCAGACATTAAAAAAAAAAAAAAAAAAAAGTCAAAAGGACAGACTCGTAGGACTTTTCAGAACCCTTTATTGAACATCTTCAAAGCATTTACTTCCATTTCCACCATCCATCACTGAAGATGATTGCAACGTAAACAATGAGTTTTTTTTCCCCCCCTAGCAGCTCTGTTAGTTTACTTGATTCCACTGTTGCTCATTGTTTGAGCTTTGCACACTCCTTTGCCAGCGACTTCAAACGCAGCTCCCTTGTAGGTTGCGACGCACTGGTCGTCAGTGCGCAGGTCTGGCTGAACCTGCTCCCACACCTTTTTCTTGGGGTTCAGCTCTTTATCATGTTCACCTGTAATCAAAAGAAAATGTTAGACTTCATCTTTTATTCTCTGCTCATGTGATGCACATTCTCGAAGACTACGAGTTTACGTTTATTATTGTGATATGCCATGTTTTTGCATTTGATGATTTTTAGGTATCCCTTAAAACCAGATGGGTTACAGCTGTTGAAAATTGTGACCCATCTAATCATTTCTCAACGTGAATTCTCATGTCAGCTTTAAAGGTTGATCCAAAACGGGAGAAAAATGCATAACGACCCACACTTTCTGTCAGAACCCATTATCCGGGAGCTTTATTGTATCCCAGTAAGAACATGTTGGCCTCTGCACTGCTTAATGAGCACATAGAAAGTATAAAACGTGGACATAGCTTCTGGAATGATGAAGACAACTCAGAATTGGCTTAAACCTGCATCTTTTGTAGAGGTGAGCAGGCAGCAACCCCCTCTGATTGCAAAAAACTGCCTACAGGAGTCCATGGAAAAAGGGCACTTGATTCCCTCGTTCTGTGGATTCAGAAAACATTATGGGCTAAACTGCTATTTCCATTTTTTTCAAGTCCCAGGTCCAAGGAATATAGTCTGGTAAGAGATCACGTCGCACTCTGAAATCCTTGTGACCTCCAGCAATGCTAAATAAATATGGATAAAGATAAAATCTTTTATTTTCCATTCTTACGCATACACTAGGTCTGGGTACATAGAGAATCTTGTGCAGAGCTTAGAGTGAGATTAAATACAAATGCATAAACATATATAAAACAAAGTGCACACTGAGGTAAAGTTTCTTTTTTTAAGACAAAAAAAACCAAACTGTGGTACAACTGAAATTTAAATTCTCATACATGGTTGGCGTAGGGAATACATATTTTTCCCTAGCGACTGGTAATTTGTAGGTCTATGTGACTTAAGTTTGGTCATTATTAAAGCCAGAAAAAAAAAAGAAGTGGATAAGCTGAGTGGCTTGTCAATCACAAGCCATTAGAAGTCAGAAAGTTACCAAATGAATCTGTGGTTTAACAATCGGATCCACCCCTCTTTCATCACATCTCAAAACATCAAGAGAGCTACAGCAAAAACGCTCAGCTTGAGGCTTTAAAATGGGACTTTACCAAGTCACTGTGGTATAATCCATCTTTTATACTGTCTCCGATGTGGCATAATACACCAGCTGTTACTCAAAAGATGCCAGATTGGTCCCGAAGACGGCAATGACGACAAGAAAACAAAACAAAACAAAGAACCTCATAATTACAATGTTGGGTTTTTTTTCTTCAAAAGTTATTATAATTCAGCTGACACTTTTACTGAAACATGACACATACAGAGGGTTTTGTTAATAAAGTAAGTCTACTTTTGCTAATACAAAAACAGGGTTGCTGTGGTTGTGTATACAAATAATAGGCAAGAACATTTCTCTGAAATTATGAGGATTCATTTATGAATATAAAAACGGGCCCTGGAGAACTTGAAACCATGAAAGTGTGAGCAACTGACCAACAATACGTAATTTCATGATTTATCCAGCTAATCCTTATTTTATGTCTACCACATGAATTGTGAATGGTTTGACTTTATGTCATGTGCTATTAGAGCATCCGCTTTTTGAAAAAGGCCATTTGGTCTTGTAATTCAAAACATCTAAACCGAATTTCTCAGAATCAAAATATGAATCCAAGGGAAACAATTAGGTGAGGTTCTCATTTTATGATGCCCTTGTTTTTGATGTTGCTTGGCATTTGAAGAAAATTTATAGCCGGTACTAGCCGACTTCTGCCTGGTGTTGACTTTTTTCCACTCTACACAACCATTTCGGGCTATGAGGACACAAATGTGTTCCATTTCTCAGGGCAGCAATTTCTGTTGGTTTACAACCCAAGAGTGGCAACAATCAGTTTTTGATCAGAAGCGTGAAAGAGGTTTTGATGAGCCACTTGTGTACATTCTTTAGTTCAAGCAGAAGTACTGGGCCCCATTACTTTGGGGAAATGTGAACAATTGCCAGCCATCTACCCACACCAGCAGTTGATTGTCTTTAACTGAAACTCTGCTATAGAACTTTGACAGGAGGAAAATAAAAGACCGCTTTATTTTACAATGTATTTTAAAAACTTCCCTGATTTTTTTTTAACAAAGCATTATTACAAAAAAAAAAAAAAAAAATGCAATCCCATCTTTCCCCCTTTCTCCACTCCTTTTGTTTTCTCATTAACCACATTTTAGAGGACGGTTAGAACAGGACTTTTTTAAAGTAGCATCCATAAAAATGTTCTGGTTAAAAGGAGGACACAATGAATAAGAACGCTTTTCAAGTGGCACAGCTGAAAGCCTGTGCGGATGCATGTGGCCTGCTGCAGTTTTGCTTAGTTTTATTTATGTTTTTAAAGTCTCACATTTTTTAAAAATATTTGTTTCTTTTCAATTTTGTGTAATTTTATTTCCAGAAAGGGTTTGCATGTTTCAGTTTAGTTTTTCAGTGCAATAAAAAGTGAAAATAAAAAAAATAATTTTTTTTTGTGTCTTGGATGTTTTAGGTGTGTCCTTGATCCAACACAGCTGATTCAAATGGCTAAACTACCTCTTCAACATGTCTTGAAGTTCTCCAGAGGCCTGGTAATGAACCAATCATTTGATTCAGGTGTGTTGACCCAGGGTGATATCTAAAACCTGCAGGACCCCGGCCCTTGAGGCCTGGAGTTGCCTACCCCTGGTATAGAGAAAGACACCCATTCACATTTACATTCAAACCTACGGTCAATTTAGAACCACTAATTAAGCTATCCCCGTGCATGTCGCAGGGAGAACATGCAAACTCCACACAGAAAGGCCCCAGGCTGGATTTGAACCAAGGACCTTCTTGCTGTGAGGTGACACTGCAACCAGAAGTTACTTAGTTTTTAGTATCCGTTAAATCTAATACCGTTTCTTGGACCATAGACTGACCCTGATTATACTTTATTTTTAAAAAAGTGAATTCCCAGTATTGTTATTGTGAATCCCTTCGTCATATTCAGCTTTGCAAATTTAGTTTGTGATTTTTTTTTTTTTGCAGTTTCAGGTCACATATCCTGAAAGTGTTTGGGAAACTTCAGAGGAAAGGAACCTGACTTCTACAACCCGTCTTGCTGATTAGTTAATAGACAGGGAATTGGGTTCTTGTGTTCTTTTCTCTAAACTCATTTATACTGGTTGGGCTTAACAAGGTAATTAGCTTTCCAACTGACAATAAAAAAGATCACGTTACACTGCTAGCAGGGAGTGTTAATTAGCCTGTCGAAGCAGCAGTCACAGGCCATTTAGCCACCACCAAACAGAAATGAGGGGTCCACTAATGAGAGCTTTCAGTGGGGTCTGAAAACAAATTGTGATTGGTGTCTTCATAGGAATGAATGCTCAAACTGCCATGTTGCTTCTGGCAGTGAAAGGGTTCAGTGACACCCTTCAATTCCCAAAGACAGAGGCATTTTGTGGATACGAGACTGGGAAATTTTTTCAGACTCAAGGCAGTGACTATCACCGGCAGTCAGTGAGTGATGGAGGAGGCATCCCTACTGCTTGCTTGTCTGGAAATAGTTTTAAGATAAAACCCTCAATTCTGATGGCTCAGCATATTCTTTTGTGCAGGTAAATTAAAGTGATGACAGTAACCATACCTGGGAAGCCCTGGAAAGTAACTCTGTCACCCGGCACTGCTCCGCTAGGAGGATCAAGAATTTCAACCTTTTCCGGCGAGCTGGCGCACATGACCATAGCCTGGGACACTACTCCTCTCATCTTGGCAGGCTTCAGGTTGCACAGCAGGACTGCCATGCGGTTCTGCATCTGCATACAAAGAGAAAGAGGAACAACAAATTATGTCCAATTCCTTTGGTTAAAAACTATTCAATTTGTTTGGGGACAGGACTGAGAATTTCATAATACATCAGAAACAATAATGCTAATTCCAATGCTCTAATTCAAAATGACTGCATCCAAGGCTTTATGGTCTGTTTGCCTCATTTCAATAACCAAAGGAAGCAAAAACCCAGGAGACCTCTGAGGCTTACCATGATTTAAAAGCAGACAAAAGACAGTTTCCCTAAAAGCTAAGAAGAAGAAAAAACATAAGGAGTTTGACGAGATGATGCATCCCAGATCTAAGAAAATGAGACCTTTTTTTAATTGTAGGACATCTTTTAGTAAATTCAATTCAGCTTTATTTATATAGCACCAAATCATAACAACAGTTGCCTCAATCCGCTTTACATCATAAGGTAAAGATCCTGCAATCATTGGGTCTGCTACATGAATCTAAAAATCACTCATTGTGCTGTTGGATTTAATTTTATGATTCATGTCTCTGCAGTTTTAAAAAGCTGGAGAAAGTACAGAAATGTTATAAAACAGCATTTCCGTAAAAGACTGGTCAATTTGTTTTTGTGTCCAAATAACATAAACAAAACACACATAAATAAAAAAAATGAATTTGATTTTAGGTTTCATTGCTTTGTTAGTAACAGACACACAAAAGGCAGCATTAGTCGACACAGTTAACCATTTTAAGACGTTAATATCTAATATTTGGTTGTGTTTCTTTTTTTTTTTTAATGTTAAAATTCTCCAATAAGTGTGATATAAAAAAAAAATAAAAAAAACATTGTCTTCTTTAAGAGAATAAAACCCCACCATCTGATATTTCATGACGTTTCCTAAAAGGGGTTTATCCATCATATATTGAATTCTGGGGTGTGGGGGATAAAAAGAAGAAAAATATGACCACTTATAAGTAAAACTGCCTGTGGAGTACTTTTGACCCCATAGAAATTAATGTAAAATGACAATCGCAGCATGCTGGGTTACTTAGCAACACATATTGTGTAGACACATTTTGATACGAAGGCTGCTATAACATGGACCTAGTCTAGCCAGAGCTAGATGTGACTGACAGATAAATCTAGAGATACTGCATTAAGATATAAGATGTTTAATTACTGCAAGACTGAATGGATTGGGGATAGGATGCTGAGCCGGGGCAAAGTGGGAGCGAATTTGATGGAATGTTTGGAGAACCGAGAGGGTGTTTGGCTGTGGAGAGCAGGAGGGGAAATTGTAGATGAGCTGAGAAGAGAATCCAGAGTGTGGAGAGCTAATCCAAGCAAATGAAGAGTCAAATCTGGAGCGCAGAGGCTGAATCAAACAAAGCTTAGCACGTGAATGGCTGCACGCTGAGGTAGAGCAGTGTGGATGAGTGTGGACGAGAGGTTGCAGTTCCAGTGAAGTGCACACAGATAAACATTCACCATTGTACTTTTGCAATAATTAAAAAGAGATTTTAATATCTTATTTTGCTGTAGCCAGCTGTGAGGTCGATTTAAAATGCAGCCGATGAGCTGGCTTGTTTTTATTTTAGTGTAACTAATACCACACATGATCCAAAATGAATTTAATTTTTCCATGATGTTCTACTTCTAGAGTAATTAAGTTATTTCGATGTGCTGGGTTTTATGTTGTTTGTTGTACCCTTTGTTTATCTAATAAAATTCTAATACACATTTTACTTTAAGCTCTGTAATGAAACAAATCTAAATCATTTGTAAGCAAATAAAACCCCTTAAACTTAATCGTAAACACGTATTTTCTCTAATCGGATTCATAACAGGAAAACTTTTATCATGTCTGAAGGAGTAATACCGTACCTGGTCCAGAGGTATGTGCTTGACCAGTCCGCTGACCACTGTTCTGGGGGCAGCCTCTCCCACATCAACCTGCTCCACATAGAGACTGTCAGCGTCCGGGTGTTTCTCTGCAGTGATTATACGGCCGATACGCAGGTCCAGACGAGACACATCTACCTTGGCATCCTCTTGGCTGGGGGCAGCCTGTTTCTTCTCGGCTTTCTCCCCTGCGGGAATTTTTTAAAAAAAATTTTCAAAAATGGGCAAATATTTTCACACTGAAAGTGTACAGGAACATGGTTTCATTTAAAATTTCACATTTCAGTGCCAAAAATGCATTTAAGAGGAAAGTCAGACAGTAGCTATTCATCATGTATTAAAGGAAACATCTGCCGAAGAAACACATCTGTGACAGTTTTCATGGTATTGTAATAAATGTGAATAATATTACAGGAAATATTTATTTAAAAGCATCGAGAATATTTTCAGCCAACTGGTAACTTTCCAGGGAATCTTGCAGAAAATCAACCATAGCTGAAACAATATCACAAATGTATGTTTCCATTTACAGAAGGAAATTAAGTCAGACTCCACAAAGTCCACCAATGACAGGCCTCAGGGGTGGCGTGTCTGGTTGTGAATCATGTGAACCATACAGATGAGGACAAAATGATTAGCCCCCAATGAAATAACATTTCTAAACATAGCAGTTTTCCTTAGAAAACATAAATAATTTTTATTTGCACACAAAAACAGAATAATTTCATTAAAAAACAAAAATGACCAGGGTCAATATTATTTCCCCCCCTGAACTGACCCTTTTATTGAGCCATAGCATAAACCACTGCTGTCCAGTGATGTACTTTAACTTTGTGATACTCAAAGCCTTTAAAACCCTTTAAAGCCCACCATAGAACCAAGTCCGCCAGAGCTTATCTTTATATTTTTACATGCTGTAGTGCCATTTTTGGAGCATTTCAAGTTGTTATACATCAATACAACCGTTATTGCCCAAATTTTGAAAATATGCATGCATTAAATCCATAGTAACTACATACATTGCAAAAAAGTGCAATAAACTACAAAAAAATTGAAAATCTTTTTTTGGGATTTTTTTTTTTTTTAAACACATATTTCCATTTACAGAAATTTCAGAGGCATATCCCTCAAAACTGTGAATACAAGAAAAGTTGCAAAATAGTTTCCAAACACAGGAAATTTATTTTGAGTGTCTTCATAGTTTCATTTTTGAGATACATCAATTTGTATAAACTGCAGGAAAAAAAAGAGTCACCAATATTATTGTTCACAATTTACAAAAAAACCCAGCATGTACACCAAAATAAACCATTTCCAACAGTGCAATTTAAGTTCTAAGCATCCCAGAAACTATACAAAAAGGCATAAAGTCAAACATGACTTTATGCATTTCTGGATTGTTTCTGGATTATGTTTTTTTTGTTGCCAGTGCTTTTTACGTGATTTTTGCAAAGCCATATGTGGAAGGAAACCATGACCTGGGAAAAGCTGAATGGTTCATGATATGTAAGTACAACTCCTCTGGTCTCATATGCAAAAAAAATTATTGAGCTAGCTTATGTGGTTGCAATTCTACCAGGATTTAAAAATAGTTACGCAAAACGGAGCGTGCACGCTCCGATAGGCTTAAAAGGGTTAAAATCAAGTTAAAACTGAGGGTTAACCTCCAAATAACATACAGTATAAAAAACTTCAACGGTTTTAGCTGTCACTTGATGAAACATCATGCCAAAAACAAAAGATATCAGTTTAAACTTGATAAAAAGAGTTGCTGATTGTCACAAAGCACAAGATTGACATACAAAGTTATCACAGTGTTTCAAAGTGTCAATAACTGGAGTGAGAATTATCATCAAGAAATTCAAAGCGAGCCACACAGTACAGAACAAGCCTGACAGAGGTAGGAAACCAGACAACCAGACCCCAGAACAACTGCCAAGATGCTAGTGAATGACTCAGCCCAAGAGTCTCAAAGAAGACAATCACTAATACCCTGTACAGGAATGGACTGAGGTTGCAGACGAAAAAAAAAAATCCATGTCTGCAGAACAGACACCTTCAAACCAGACTTAAGTATGCCAAGGACAAAAACAAAGTATGTATACTAGAGCTCTTTGGCCACAGAGATAGCGAAAGGCATACAGAAAACACCGTCTCCACACTGTAACACAATGGTGGGAATATTATGCTGTGGTGACGCTTTACGTGTCTGGATCTGGGAATCTTGTCAAACTGGAAGGAATCATTAAGAAAGGAGGATATGTGAAGATTTTGAAAGAAAACCTTGAGCAGTCAGCAGCAAAACTAGGTCTGGGTTGTACTTTGTCTTCCAACAAATGTCATTTCTGGTGAAGAACTACCTCCAGAAGACCAAAGTGAATGTTATAAAAAGGCCTGCAAAAAGCCCTGGCTTGAATCTCATTGAAAAGCTGTGGGGTGAACTTAAGATCAAGGTCCATGCCAAAGGACTATCAAATCTGGAGGAGCTTAAGAGATTCGCCAAAGAAGAATGGGCTGGCATTCCTCAGGAGACGTGTGTGAGGCTAGTTGAAAACTACAACAGACAACTGCAGGCTGCACACAGAAACAAAATTATTTCAAAGTAAAATAATGTAAGCATCCAAAATAAAACTAAGATGTTTGGAAAAGCTGTGTTGCAAATTCCTTTACTTGGGAAATAATTAAAAAAATAAATAAATAAATTGGTGGGGGGGTGGGCATATTTTTCACATACTCCCAGGATTACAGAGTACATATTTTGACCTAGTGACAATATCAATACCAAAGTTTGGTTAAAGGAAAGTGCCACTAGCTGCTACTCTCTAGAGGTTAAGCACATTTCCTTCACTGTGCTGTGATGAAATCATCTTAGTCTTCTATCATTCCTCAAAGGCCAAACTAGCTTTAAAGTATAGACATTGCAACCTGCATTTCATTTTAATTCATTGCTTCCACGCCAAGTTATTGTTTCTCTACTGTGATGACAGCACAGTCACGTAGCATTACTTAAACTCCTCTGAAGCTGCACATGAGCTTATATAGTTTAGCTAGTGATAACTGTTTGAATGAAGTAAAGACTAAGTCACCATTTTTATGAACAGTTCTGAGGTCTGGATGTGAGAAAAGCCAGAACCTCCGATGAATTTGTCAGTGTCTTTCTAAATAGTAACCTCATGAACCACACCCAGAGCCGACTGTTGCCTGTGTGTATGCTGCAGCCCTTGCAATTAGGTCAAACAGGACTTCCTGAAACAGAAATAAATATTTGTTTTGCTGCTAATTAATCCAGGTTTGTGGCATGGATTTTCGTGTTTGTACTGTAAACTTGTCATAAATGTAAAACGGTTTAACTTCATAATAAAGTACACAAATGACGCACATCCATGAAACATTAACATTAAATTATGCTCAAATTAGATCCAATTAGCTGTGACACTGCACAAAGACGTCTTGTCATATATGTGGTTTACAAATTCCATAACAAATCAAACTTCATCGGACATTTTCCTGCTGAGCCTGAAATCTTGGATCCATTAACAGGCTGTAGCTATGAGGCAGCCATGGAACAGGTGGTAGAGCTGGTTGTCTACTAATGAGAGTGATCCCAGACCCCACTACATAATAAAAGTCCTTGGACAAGTTGGTTTGCATCCAGTGGTACCTGATGTGTCAGTGTGTGCGTGAATGGACCAGTAAGGAACATACTGTGAAGTGGTTTGTAGAACCATTAAGGATTAAAAAGAGACCACATATGCATACAATTTCTCAGTTTCATTTGATATCAGACATTTCCATAGAGAAAGATGTGTGATTTCAATTTAATAAATGGTGGTTAATAGTTTTGCCTCGCAGCCACAAGGTCTTAGGTTCAAATCCCACCTGAGGCCTTTCTATGTAGTGTTTGTATGTTCTACCTGTGTTTGCGTGGTATCTCTCCAGGTACTCTAGCTTCCTCCCGCAGTCCCCCAAAAAATATGCATGGCGTAAGGTTAATTGGTGATTCCAAATTGGCCATAGGTTTGAATATGAGGGTGAACAATTTGAGGGTCTTTTCTATGATCAGTCTTTCTATGTTAGCCCTGAGATAGACTAGTGATCTGTGCAGGTGTACCTGGCTTTTTGCCCTATGACAGTTGGTATAGGTTCCAGCCCTGAATTAAGGTATGTGAAAGAAAATGGATGGATGGTGAACAGGCGCAAGACCCCCTGTAGAGAACAAAGCAGTTATCAGTGACAGCAAATGTACCACTGATTAAGTCAGACTGAGTATGAACGGAGAAGCTAGGGTGGAGGTGGGTTGCAAAGCAGCTTGCAGATGTCCAGGAACTGCAGATGAGCTAAAGCAATTTAAATAGTTGAGCCAGTTTGAAATCAGCTGACCTGCCAGGATTCTGGTTGAGCTTGGCTTCATGGCCTGCCTGAACTGTGTGTTAACAAATGACCAAACTGAAACCGAATACAAGACATAAATACCGCCATGTGGAATAGCTGAATAAGTTGAACATCTCCGATTCTGATTTCAGAACATATGAAAACATCAGTGGATTCAGAAAAAGACCTCATCATGTAAAATGTTTTTTTCCTTCTACCTTTTTTCTCTGGCTTCTTCTTTTTACCCTCATCTTTAGGAGCGATGTCCTTAACAGCAGCAACAGAGGGTACTGAACCAGAAGGCGCTGGACCAGAGGGAGGAGGAGGAGGAGTGGGCTTTGAATTGCACTCGACAGTGGTGGCACTTGATGGCATGGGAACATCAAGCACTACAGAAAGAACAGATGCAAAATATTAGTAAAAAGTACGTGATTAAAAATTGACTCATGCTTTCTTTCATGACTCATGGCTGATATCATCTGAACACACTCCATGTTTCCCAAATCTGATGTGAATGAATGAACGAACGAACACACAGGACCAAAGCTGCACTGGAGCAAAGTGGAGAATATTTAAATTTCACGTACACAACTTCTTAGTTGACCCTTTTCATGCACAGGGCTGGTTGCATCAACATAATATGATGAAATGATATAGGGGGGTGCTTTATTTACACACCCAGTGGGAGGATTGCTCTCCTGATGCAAACTGTTTTGATGGGAAAATCACAGTGTCCAAGTTGATGGAAACAAGGAAATGGAACCATAAAGCAGGGAACAATGTCCGACAATAACTCTGTAGGAACAAGTAACCCCTCATTTCAGGCGCCTGATGTTTGAATTCCTACAAAATCCAGTGTCTATGTCTGACAAACATCGGTCTGCAGGCACACCACCGTTACCATAATGCTTTTAATTACCTTAATTCTATGTTGGGACCTGAGATCAGGACCTTTCCGGTTTATCTTGGAATTACAGGCAACAACTTCTAAAACTCTTAACATTCCCATTAAGTTTCCTCTCGAGGTTTTTTCCACATTTAAACCAAATTTTTTCCATTCGCTATCAAAATATTACATAAGATACAATCACTGAGTGAAATATCAATACCAAGAGAAAATGTGTGCGAGATTACCAGAAGTGTAACCATTCTAGATGCCTTGGTAATTATTTGTATATCATTCACATTTCATGATAAATTTTAGAAATCTGGTTTTCAGGCTGACATTTATTTTTTCTGCAATATACAGAGTTTCTCATTGAAACACTTCTTCACATAAGCATTTTCCACCAATGCCCAGTTTTGCAGTTTTCTAAAAAAAAAAAAAAAAAAAAAAAAAAAACTTTTTTTAAAA
>VVHJ01010263.1:5709-16122 GCA_015107715.1 Tylochromis polylepis | reverse complement strand
TGAAGATGAAACGTGGCTGGGTCTTTCAGCATGACAATGATCCCAAACGCACCGCCCGGGTAACGAAGGAGTGACTTCATAAGAAGCATTTCAAGGTCCTGGAGTGGCCTAGCCAGTCTCCAGATCTCAACCCCACAGAGAATCTTTGGAGGGAGCTGAAAGTCTGTGTTGCCCAGCGACAGCCCCAAAACATCACTGCTCTAGAGGAGATCTGCATGGAGGAATGGGCCAAAATACCAGCAACTGTGTGTGAAAACCTTGTGAAGACTTACAGAAAACGTTTGACCTCTGTCATTGCCAACAAAGGGTATATAACAAAGTATTGAGATGAACTTTTGTTATTGACCAAATACTTAATTTCCACCATGATTTGCAAATAAATTCTTTAAAAATCACACAATGTTATTTTCTGGATTTTTTTTTTTTTTTTTTCATTTTGTCTCTCATAGTTGAGGTATACCTATGATGAAAATTACAGGCCTCTCATCTTTTTAAGTGAGAGAACTTGCACAGTTGGTGGCTGACTAAATACTTTTTTGCCCCACTGTAACCAGTTGTCAACCAGATGAGTCGAGTCCCTGATTGCAAAGAGACATCACAGAAGAACAGGGATAGGAATTAATGAGAATTTCGCGATACTGACTCCATTATCAATATCTCTTATCAGTTCGATTCCTTATTGATTCTCTTATCAATTATCATAGGGTTCTCATTGGCTCCGCATCGAGAGTCACCACCATCACTAAGCAGCATATCAAAGACATTACATTCATGGAAATGAATTGCATGCTGTGTGGTCAAATGTTTGTGCATGTTGAAGGTATTTCCCGTGTTTGCTGTGATCAGTGTTGGGGTCGTTATTCAAAAAAAAGTAATGCATTACGCATTACTTGCTACTCTTCTTTAAAATAATGCAGTACGTTCCTTAATCACTCGCTGAGATGAAGCAGAAGTAATTCGTCACACAGCTGATTATGTGACTGTCTTGTTTCTCTGTAAAATGACCTGAAACACATTGTCTCATAATTATCAGTTAACAATACAAACCTGAGGCTACAGCCCCACACACCAATACAAATTTCTGTTGTTATGATGACGAGGATACAGATATGAACTTTCTCTTAGTATTTAGGCATGTCAGAGAAACCAGCCCACAGAGACTTTAAAGTGATTGCCACAGTGATTCTACTTTAGAAACATGAATAGGTATAAATGGAGGCTGCAGCCTGACTGCCCATCAGTTCGTTACCTGTTGAAGTTCAGGGTCTCGCTGCTAGACTGGGGTCAGCATGCACTCTGTTTTAACATCACTCTGGGTTCTTGGCTAGCTTAATGTTAGCATGCTCTCTGTGCAGAGGCTTGCAAAGAGCCAAAGTTCTCTTAGCAGCATAATGCAGTTGTTTCTGTTCTGGATGCAGTATACACTTCACCATCACGCTTTGTTCTTTTGTGTAATAGAAATAAAAGTAATGTCCATATCAACACTGTAGACTGCACCACTATTTTCCTCTTCCGGCACACAAACTGAAATCAGCAGATTGTGGTGCAAGTGCAAATGGAACTGATAAGCAGTCAGACTAACAATTCCAAGGAATTGAACTACTGGGAACCGGTTCTTGTAGAGAACCAGTTCTGGATTTCCATCCCTACAGATGAGTTGCTCTCATCAGTGCAGACTGTCTCAGATTGATTGCGACATGTTAGCAATCTGGCTGCATTTATAAATGAGACAGTAATTATTTGCCAACCTTCGCCAATCAGTCTGAAAGTGACTCAGTCAGTGTGAGTTAGAGAGTTGTTTGGAGACAGGTCGTCTCCACCAGGTGACCTGTGCAAACACCTTGTAATCTGAAGTCATCCAGTTGGTCGCTGCGATTACTTGCAATTAGCTGCCGAATTTCAAAAGATTCACTGCCATCAACGTGCAACTGCCAGATTGTCATAGTTGCAAGCAGGCTGCTGGTCATTTTTACTCTAGTGTGACTGAGGAGTAATTACAGGAAACACTTTTCTTTTCTTTTTTTTAATAACTTGATTTGATTGTTATTTTTGGATTATATTTGTACATTATTTTTGTGTTATTTTATTACTTCTGTTTTGGTCTCTAGAGCTGATTTACACTTCATAGCACTAAATAAGTAGTTCAGTTTGCTAAGGCTTCAAGTTAGGAGTGAAAATTTTTAAAGGTGTACCAACAAAGGGAACTATAGTTAGCTGTCTTAGCGGAGCATCACCTGCACTAATTCAGTTCTCTGAAATGGACCACTCAACCTTGTTGGTACCATTTGGGCCTTTTCAAGCATTTAAACTAAATTAAATAATAACTAATATTATGGCTTGCTTTGTGATACAGGCTGCCCCTCTTGTATCTTTTATTAGTCTGTCACTTAGCACTTATTAATATTTATGTGTGCCTGTGTGATACCATTTACCAAGTTTTCTAACATTAACTGATAACTTAGCACTCCTCCCTAATATGGAAACTCCTGGCTCCAAAGAGCTGGCAGTGATCTAAAACCAACAGGAATGTTGTCCAAAAGAAAAACACAATGTCACAAACACAAACACACAAATTGACTACATCCATCCTTTATATACAGTCTAGAGTTTAAAACATTTTTCCAGTCTATAGAAAACTGCCACATGTAACATGATACAGCCTTCTAAAAGCTACGAGATTGGATTTTTTTCTTTAAAATGATGGCCATTTACATGCATGTGGTTTGAAGTTATTAGCAAAGTTGCAAATAGGAAGCGAGATCACATCTCAGCAAATTGGACTCTGTACCTCTTTCCAAGATTGTCGAAAATACAATCTGCTCATATACAAAACAATATTTTATCCTGCTTACAACCCCTGACTGCTGCTTTCACCTATATTTTTTTATGTATATCAGTGTAAAAACACTTGTTTAATAGATGGAATATACATATAAAAAGACTGCAAACAATCTTTCATATAACTTTGATGAAGGCAAGAGAATGTGGTAGGATGGTGACGATTTGTGTGACTTAATTTTAATGAGTTTTTTTCCAACAAAGAAAAATGTGTCAGTTTGGCTGACAAGGTAGAAACTGATCTCCTATAACCTCGTCCCTTCAGTCAAGGTTTAAATTTGGAAACTCCAAAAGTTAAAGGCTTTCTTGTGACAACACAAGCTACTGATTTGGTCTCTGCTGGTTTTTCTTTCTCCATCTGTCTAGAAATGTGTTGGCATTAGCACAGCACCAAACAATGGGAACAGTGCTAAATAATGTGCAATATGATGAGGAAGGACAAAGGAAGTCTGCCTCTACAAAGGCAACACAAAGTTCAATGGATTTTCCATCTTCTTACACTTTTAAAAAAAAAAAAATCATTTTCTCTTTCGCTGCCATTGACTGTTCAAAAGCCTCCACACACACCCCTTCTTTTCCTCTTCCCTTTGACTGGACTCACTGTGTGCTGCATTAATACAAAGTGACAGAACAGCAGAGCCTGAAGAGGAGTGTGTGTGTGTGTGTGTGTGTGTGTGTGCATCACTGTAAATGTGTGAATGTGTGGCTTGGCATATCAAAGGGATATGAGTCACCCCTCTCTCTTCCTGTATGCTGCTCATCTGTTTTAATAGGTGGCCTTCACCCATACAGACAACATACTTGCAGGGGGGAAAAACACCTACTTGAAGCTCTGGTTTCCTTTTGTGATTTGGTTGTGTATTTTTCTTAAAGTGCCCAGGGATGAACCAAAGAGCCACACTTAAAACTACCACAGGGGGGCAAAAATATCAAAGAGAAAGCCACAGGCAGTCTATACAACAAGGCGGGGTAGACAACCACTGAGGCATTACTGAATTCACAGTAATGAATTCACAACATGTCACAGTAATTTACAAGAAATGGAATAGGATATCACTAAATTTAAGTAAAGAAACTAAATGCACTGCGATGCACTGTGTATTCTGACTTCTTTCTGTCAGAACCAACATTATCTTTTTCTGCAATCTGAGCTACAGCAGCTCGTCTGTTGGATCAGACCACACGGGCCAGCCTTCGCTCCCCACCTGCATCAGTAAGCCTGGGTTGCCCATCACCCTGTTGTTGGTTCATCACTGTTCCTTCCTTGGACCACTTTTGAAGACAAAATTATATAGTATTAGTATTATATACAAGTTGAACAGGGTTGAAATAATATATAAAAAACATGTACTACATATCTGCTGATATATATTAGGGATGTTCATGGTGACTAATTTACCATTTGACTACACAGGGGATAAAAAATATATGATAAGCTGACTAGTCTAATGTTCTGTATATAAAAGGTTTATGTATGTACTCACACATCTCTGGTTAACACAGTTGAATTCTCAAGCAGAGCATTTTTGCCATCGCCATATTGGTATTTTGACATTTGATGTAACTACCGGCTCGTCAATCACACAGCAAGACGCACTCTTTTTTTTTTGTCTCTAATGGGAAACTGAATGTACAACATGAACATCATGTTATATTCAGTAAGACTTAAAACTAATATCTGAGACCATAAAATCATCATGTAAGTGTTTTCTGATGTCACAGACAAGGAAGATGAAGGACTGTTTTCCACAGACTTCTTAACAATCCAGTGTATTTCTCAACCCCCCTTTGGCTGTTGGAAAGGATGTAGGTTTAAGGCACTCCTGCAATGGCTCCATTTTTCAGACTGGAAGCTACATCTGTGCTTATGCCAGTTTATTCCGACGAAACACACATTCTACCATTTATTTTGTCATTTAAAATACTGCAAAATGATGCTGCTTCAAGGGTTTATTCATATGACTCAATTTTCAAACAATTTCTTCATAATAAAAATATGGAAAGCTTGAAAATGCTTCACTGAATTCTGTCTCAGCCTAAAAGCACTCCGCTATAGTTGAGCTTTGTATGTACAACTCTTGCATGTGTATTTAATGTGTCAGTCACACAGGCCCACAAACCAGATGGTGACCACCTGGCAATCTCAGGTTGCTAGAGAAAAATGTGTATTCCCTAACTGGTTGCCGAGTGGTTCCTAGTGGCTGCAGGCAATTGTGAGGTGAAATCAATCACAAAGAGGGTGCTGCACCATACAACTTGCTTGTGATTGCTTTGGTCACTAGCAGATTGTCGTGGTTGCATGTAATTATAATGGAAAACACCTTGCCTCATCACTGCAACCAACACGTTTCAAATTACACAGTTTTTACTTAAACTATTCTCTCAGTGGTAGGGAAACTGTGACTCAAACAAGAAATAGAGACCATTTGTCTTTAGTGTTTGCAGTCAATTCAGCGCCTTCCGTACTGCAGACAACTTTGACAATCTAATAATCACAAGACACTTTTTGGAGCAAAACCATATACCTCTTTGCAGCTAATTTCGCCGAGTGACAGCAAGCAACCTCCTGCAACCACCATTTGCTGAAAGGTTGTTGATGAAATGTATAGCTATTTGCACTGTAGCAAAACAAGTGTAGCTAATGCTATGAATGCTAGCACTAGCAACCTTTCCTTGTATTTTGACTTTATGTATTGCTCAAGGTGAAGTGTTTATATGCCAGTGTACTCCACATTCAGCCATTAACTTTCTTTCTATAGTCCTGGTTCACAGGCTCTCATCTGTCACTTTCTTCCTCACTTAATTGCAATTTCCTTCAAAGTAAGACAGGGATTTGCTGTTGGATCCCAAGCTATAGCTGCGTTTTTATCAAATAACTACACGTATAAATGTGAGGGAAATTTGTTTGTTTTGTGTGTCTAAAAGAAAAAAAATATTGGCTCATGTATCTGACTTTTTAAATCACCAAAAACAGATATGAGCATCAATTTCGAAAAAAGTTCTATATGTTGGGCTTGAATCATGAGTAACAACTTAGGTCTGTGTCTGTCGCCTTCTTTGGCTCAAGATTTCGCTCCCGGCACAATAACCAGCTTGTCTGAGCTGAATGGACCAAACCACGTGCCAGCAGAGGAAGAGTGAAGGGTTTTGTGCATTGGGTGGAAGGCAGCAAGGCGGTGGAAGCACTCCTCTGCATTTAAAGCTCGTCCACTTCCTCCCTGTGCTTTTGTATTCTACCCAGGTAGGTTCAGCGGTCTGCCTCTCAAGGCCTGTTTAATGTATGCAGATAGCAGCGTTTATGTATGCGTGTGAGACAGAAGCAGAGAGAATAAGAGCAACAAAAGGGTATTACTTAGAGGGAGGTGGTTTATTTGTGCACTGTTCTTACTATATTCAGTGGACAACAGCCAACTGTGGTTCTTTCTCACCGTGCCAGTCTTTATGGTGCCACAATAGAAAGGCTTCATCCTCCTAGCCTGTCCTCTTGTCAGATCCTTCCTGCTCCTGCACCCCCTCTCATTTAAGCTCTCTCTGTCTCAGCCTTTCATTGAGATCTGTATTAGAACTCCATCTCTCTGCTTGAAAGACAGTATGGTAATGCTCTGGTCTTGGTCTTTGTGAGAAATACTAAGCTCTCACTGAGTTGACCTGGATTTAAATTGCTGAAGGAAGGTGGTGCTGCCTGGGATCTTGACTGGCCTGAGGCAACGGAAACCACAAGAAACACTAAAATTTGAAATTGATCAGATCGGTCCATGGTTACCTCATTTATTAAGAATGACTAATATTATGACTTTAAAGCTGGTAAAGAAATTGAAACAATTAGTAGTTTAAGGTGTGTAAGAAGAAGAAAGGAGAATATTTGATTAAAATTAATCAGGCACACACAAACACAGCTCCATTCAGTGCTTAGGTTGCTAGTGTAAGAAGACAAATATTTGCCAATACATTAGCCATTACAACATCCAAAGGCGATAATTCATCACAGCTGTTTGCCTGCCAAATTGGTCTGGAGTTCCATGCTTCCTTGTGTCCAAAAAGATTGATACAGCTTTCATTTCCCTACCTGAGAAAGCAACTAAACAGATGATCTGTCACTACCTCCAAGTGTTTTCCAGTCTAGCACAGCTGCAGTATTTGCAGAATGACATTGTTTGTCATTAGATTGCAAAAATCTTTTTCAAGCACTTGTGTCAGAAAATTCATATTCATATGAATATGTTATGACCTGCTGTGGTGAAGTTTAATTAGGCTTAGGCACAAATAATGTCATCAGGGTTAGGAAGCACCAAAACAAAACACAGCTTGCGTGAGCAGAAAAACGGTATAAAGGTTTGGAACAAAAACTGTGAAGATTATAACTACTGAGGCCTTAAAGTCATACATCAGTGCAATGATCTTATCACATATGAACCACTGTCATACCAACAGGGCACAGGCAGGTTGGTCCAAGATGCAATAACCACAAAGACTCTATAAGCAGGCCTTGAAACATTAGAGGAAAAGTCAGATTCATATCATCATTGTAAAAATGTATTTAATAGTTTCTTAAAATAGAAAAAAGATGATAAGATTTGCATATATTCCAAGAAAATATGCACATAATAAGGGAAGTTAATGCTTTCTCTAAATGTATAAAACAGTAGTAATTGAGTAATCAGATTACTCACAACAAGTCACTATTTTACTCATTCTCTGTGTTTTAGTCATTGTGGTCATGTGCCTCACTTTTTTGCGTATGAGCATTATAACTGGTCTATGATACTATTTTAATAAGGTTTTATCACTGTACTTTCACTTATGTGCTTCTGACTTTTACCCATGCTTAGATACGTTTTTCACTGAGTGTCTACAAATGCCATCAACCTGCCTGTATGAATAGATGCAAGAAACAGTGGAAACCAATAATCAGTGTTCTCTGAAAGCTGCTTGTCATAATGTGTTGTCACTGATACCTCCTCTGTTCTGTAAAGATAAAGGGCATCTCTTTTCCTACTGACAGGGGTGCTGATGCCGAGCCACTTCTGTCTTGGTGTCTTTTGAGAACCAGCCTAGATTTAAACAGCTTCACGCAGTAAAAGGTCAGGCAGTTTTTGTGGTGAAAAAAACCCAAACAAAACACACCATGTAAGTGGAAAGTGCCAGTTATATGACATATAAATGTTTGTTTCTAACTTTAAAGCTACCGATGGAGAAAGTTCAGGAAGACTTCACAATACATGTTTTGTGCTTTAAAGCGGTCAAAATACTCCCAAAACTGCCTTTGATCCAAACAAACCAGATCAACAATGCCCTTAGGTATCACAAGAGACAGGACCTCATTGATGGGTTTTGCAGTGATGAGCATCTCAGCCTGGATGTTTAATGGATGTGGCTGAAGAGGGTCAGGCTACAGAGAACAGCAAGCTGTCTGGCAGCAGCCACTGTGATAACCTCTTGTTTACTAATCCTGATACTCACATAGCACAGCCTCCCACACATGCATGTGCACCAGACAGGCATGCATGTGAAAGCACACACACACACACACACGTCTGTGTGTGTACTCTGAAGTTGGCTTGAATATTTGTCACACGTGCATGGTGGCACAGATCAAAGAAAATGAGTGGGTTAGATTTATGCAAAACACAGTAGCCTAAACACAAAAACATGAAGTAAAATTGGGGGGGGGGGTCAAATGAGTAAGTGGGCAGATGGTTTCAGTGGTGACAGGAAAAGAAAATGAGATTAAACCAAAGTAATGGGGGAAGAGAGAACGAGAAGGGGGAAAGAGGACAAGGAATTTTCCAGCAGAACGGGGTGAAAAAAAAAAATTGTGCTCTCCCAACGTAGCTGGCAGTGCCTGCTGGATTCTTGATGATGCCACGCCAGTCTCATGCAGCTGCAGCCTGCCCCTCTCTGTTTTCAGCTAAAGCCAGGAGCAGCACTGTTAGCAAGACATGGCAGCCCCCCTCTTCCTTCAACATTAAAGCCATGGCCTGATAGAAGGCTCCAGGATATATATATATATATATATATAGTGTTATTTGGAGAGTCAGTTAATCTGGCTCAGAGGAGGTGCTGCTTTTAATAGGAAACAAAATGGAGAGGAAGACGGTTTGAGGGCAGAGAGAGGGCAGCTGTGAGAGATTATGAGTAGGTGGGTCTGAACAGCATGAGTCATAAAGGTCTAAGCAGGCTAAAAGGGGGCACATTACGCGGTGAGTATGTGAGTAATTCCTGATCTCGTTAAGATTTATTATATAAGTCTGACTTCTTCGCGTACATTTCTCACATCTGCTGCAGGCAAAACCAGATGTTACTGTACACCTTTGCATGAAAGCTGCACTTCCTACTAACACCTCCATGGTTGATAAGATCATTCAGGCAAAGCAGAACAACAGCCAGGCAGGAAGGGAATTTTCTACAGTTCTTCTCCCCAAAATGGAAAATATAGGGTTGAATCTAGAGCCTAGTCTACCATGCTATACCAGGCACACCATGTGACTGGGATTTGTCACATCGGCAAATTCTGGGGGAGGGTCGACCACAGGCAATCCGCATGCAATACCCCATTGCATATTTATAGATATATTTAAAAAAAAAAAAAGACCTATCATAAATGTTAGGTGTGTTAACATCAGTGGAGAAATGCACATTCCTTGCATTTGGCATTTTCAGCACCGAGGGGCAGTGGACAGCTCCGCACTGATGTGTCATTAAAGCAGCCTCTCTCTCAGGGGGGAGCTCAAAGCAGAAAGTGCCGAGAGAAGGAGCGTATATCTGTCTGTATACTCGCATCTACATGCTGCTAATCGAGCTTTCGTTGCGGCGTTATCATCGTGACCATGGCAACAAGGGAAACAACTTATCTCGCCCGTTTTCTCTCGCGGACAAACTGAGCTTGAGCATCCGCGCTTAGCACAGCACAGCGGACAATCCATTCCTTCACCCTTCACCACAAGCGTGAACAACAATAGCATTTTAAACGAGCAGCCCAAGTTCGCACAGCAGCTCACCGCAGCGGACAAGCGAGGCGGAGTCCGGCTGGAGAGGCGGCGATCAATCCTTCTACAGGGCTAATTGCTTTCTCCTGCGATACAATACTTAGGTGGGGAATTTTCCCCATTTCCCGGAGCATGAGTCACAGTGTGGCTACCGGCCACCCAGTGTGAAAGCCGAGCACTGTGGGTGACGTGAAGGCTGCACAATGAAAGCCCAAAGTCATGCTGCTGCTGCTGCGTGGGAACTGTCACTCAGCGATGAAGCAGTTTCTCTCACAGTGAGAACAGATTCACTACACTACAATATCCCTCCCCCAGTGGGAGCAGCTAATACACCCGGACACGAAGCAGAGAGGATCCGCGGCTCTGGCGAGCTGCCCTACCTGTCTCCAGGTGCAGAGAGATCCTCGCCTCGTTGATGTAAGGCGTGTCGCTCTTGGAGCGGACCCTCCGGATCGGTCTGCGGTCTACCTCCTCCTCAGGGGCCGCCGCCATGTTCCGCCAGCCGGGCAGCGTCCACTGGCGACCGGCGCGACTGCGAGAGATTCGGCGCCGCAGCAGCCACTCGTGCACCCGCGCTGGCAGGCGGTGT
>VVHJ01010259.1:22555-38190 GCA_015107715.1 Tylochromis polylepis | reverse complement strand
TCTTACAATGACTTAATCTAACTATCTGTGGGTGTGTGTCTTTTTTGGTTAGTGGCTGTTCATCCAGAACAGTGACTTCAGTCCTCCTTTGCTGCTGCTTGTGCCTTCAACACATGTCTCTGCACTGCTTGTATTTCAGGCTGGCTGGAAAGAAAACCATGCCACCTTCATGTGTGAGCTGAAGAATCTGCAGGCGTCTGGGCTCACGACATTAGGACACGCTCTTCGCACCGCCTTCGACCTGCTTAACCTCAACCGCCTTGTCTCGGGAATCGACAACTACGGGCAGGTGTGAAAGGTTTCAGAGTTATTGAAACGGGAACTTGTTTCATTGTTTGTTATGGATGTTAACACAATACTGCGTAGTTCATTTTAAGCCCTTTTTTGAGTATCCATGCACAGGTCACTTTTACGTTAATTTTACTCACAGATTCATTCATGGCGGGAGCCACAGTATGCAGGAGCAGTGTCGCACTTGTTGCACTTCATATTGTATGCATCAACTCTAGTAAAGTGAAATCACATTTTTCAATATTTGGCACTCTTTCTCATTGCCACCAAGAGGTTATGTTTACATGATCGGCAAAAGTGGCCCAGATTATTGTGTGTAGTGTGAGGGTTTTTTCCCTCGTTCTTCTTGGTGCATATTCAGTTCAGTTGTATTTATATAGCCCCAATTCACAACAAGTTTTCATTTATATGGAGTCTGTTTGTGATAATATGGCAACAAAATGTGATAAGTCACTGAAAATTCAAAATCTGTTGCTGCTACATACACAGAAATTTACAATAACTACATATATTCATGTCATCAGTCCTAAATAGAAATTCAGAAACAATGGTGTAAGTGTTGCAGGATGGTGATCTATCTGCGGAATAATACAGGTGTACAGCAACTTTGCTTTTATATAGGGATATACCCAGAATACAACCAGCTGGCAACCAGCTGAGGCAAGTCTCCTATTGTAAAGAGACTTGTAGTGTTGCGTAGACTGACTCACACTGATTGCAATGCGCTGGCAGTCTGTCTGCATTTATAAATTAGACAGCAGTTATTTGTGAAGCCTCGCCAGTGTGCCTGAGAGTGATTGCAGTCGAATCAGATCCTGATCTTTTGAGACAGGTAACCCTGTGACTTATGCAATTTACTTGTGATGAAAAAGAAATTGCCACAACTACTTACAATTTTTTCCAACAGCAATAATATTGAGTACAGTGATCAGGCAACCAACAGGTTTTTTTTCCTATTCACAAGGAGGTTGCCGTCCTGCTTTTACTTTCATGTGAATGAGCCATTAATCAGGGACATCAGTCTGAAACTACCTCACTCAACAGACCTGAGTGTCTCACCACAGGAATCTTGTGGAGTGGGGCTGACTGATGCAGTTAAAGTTGCCCATTAGCGCATGACGTCTTGGAGTTTGGGATGAAATCTGACTGAGTGAAGCCATTTACTGTATATCACATTTCCACCATTCTGTGCTCCAACTCTACATCTGCACACATCTTCATAAAAAAAATTGTCTCTCTTTCTTCTCATCCTCGTTGTCACCTGCTCACATACTGGCGCCCACTGAATATCAGTCAATAAATGAGACCAAAAACACAGGACTGTGACCAGATCATGCTGGAATCTGGTACTGTTTGCTAGGGGTGGGGGATAAAATCAAGACAACATAGTCAATAGTCTATGTCATAGTCAATATTTTGCGTGGCAATATTGTAACAATACTAGACACCAAATACTGATATTTTATTAAGTAAAATGTGATATTTTTGATATATAATAGATATCTTATCAAATGAAATATCAGTATTTGCCAATAGGAGGCAACTTTTCTGCAAACAGTTGCAGTCTGATTCCGACTTACCTGCTGGTAAAAATGAGTCACTCTCAGAGAGATGTTCATAGGTTTGCAAATAATTGCTGTCTAGTTTATAAATGCAGTTAACATGCAGATAACACATTGTCATCAGTCGGAATGAATCTTTGTCAATGAGCAGAATTCGAGGGGACTCGACTCAACTGGCTGCCAGCTGGCTGTATTCTGGTTATATTCATATAGAACAGGAAGGTTGCTGAGTGCAAATTATATAAATGAATATGAATTTCTGTTAAATGTGAATTTCTGTCTATTTAGAAAGCAACATATGTGGGATTTATGACACTTTATTACAGATAATTGTTGTATTATCAGAAACAGATTGGGTGTAATCGCCACCTTGACTCTGTCATGTGGCAACATTTATGGCAGGTTTTAGTGACAGTGTTGGTGTGCTTGACAGTCTCAGTTTACACTATGCCTCATATCATCATGTAGGAAATGTTTTAAACCTTTTGCACTCTGGATTCTGAATTGATTAAGCATCGGAGACATGCACAGTCCTAATCTTGTGCATTCCTACTGTTTAATGCATCTGCATGCAGTTCACAGCTTTTGTCGAGTTGAAGGTGGAAAGTGGATTCACAGATTCTGCCTTTGTGTGATTGCTTTAAACTGTTAGTCAGTGATGTAATTCAGTGGTAAATGCATTGTCTTAAAAAGAAACTATGGGACACAGTCGTGCTTTAATCACACTGATATAGTTTGGAATTTATTTTACCCTATGTTTTTGTTGTTGTTATTGTTTTGATTTAGGATTGCTTGTTTAAGCTGCTGATGTACTGTAATCTTTTTGCTACAAAAAATTGTTCTCCCAAGAGAATCAGGTGACCAAAGGCAGGTCTACCAGAATAATATGAAAGGAGATGTAGATTTTACTCATTTTAACTTTTAAAGAAAAGTAATAAAATGAATAGTGGAGACTGGTATGTGTTTATAACCAAGACATTTTATGGCTAAACCTAAATTAAGACTTAAGTTGTACTAAATGTAACTGAAGTAATTTTCTACGGATTACATGAGAGGAAGACATAATTTATTTTACTCCTTTACCTGAAGACAACAGGGAGAATAGAGACTTTTGACTGAAGCCTAATCCACTCGACCTTGCTTCAGTTAACCCAGTCATCTTCTCGGCAAGTACATCTTTTTTTCTAAACCCCTGCTCTAAGGCACAGATGGATTACTACGCTCGGGCAGTGACCCGAGTTCTGTGCATCAGGAGCGTTTAAATCTACTTAAGCATTCTCTGTGTGTTTGAATTAGACAAGGCTGACCTCTGCAGCGCAGTGCTAAAGGCCTCTGTCCTTAATAACAAGTAACACACGGACACTTTGCACCTTACAGATTCATCCGTACACAAAGAAAAGATTACATGTAGTTCTGTGGGATGGTAATTCCATAATGATTACTGCATCTAAGTAGATTTCTGTTTAAAAGTTATAGCAGCATTTTGCCATTAGTTGAAGCATGCAAGTGCTGTAACGGTTGTGCTATTAGGTTCACATGTGTTACCAATTTTATGATCCTTTTCATCCACAGAGCCCTGAACAGTGAGTTGGAATGCAAAGGGAAAAAAAAACAAGTCAGAGTAGTGAGAATAAAAAGGCTCAGTATTTTTTCCATTTAGTATTGAACTTGGAATTAATTGCTGAATGTTATCGTTTCCCTCTCAGGGCCGCAACCCATTCTTCCTCGAGCCATCTGTGATCATCACCATCACTGATGGGAACAAGCTCACGCACAGCTCTGGAGTGCCAGATGAGGTGAGAGCACAAACAAATGGAGTGGCACTACCACATAGTATTTATACAGTGATTCCAGCCGAGTCTGTTGTACACACATGTCATAAGTTGAGTCATTGAAGCGATCTGAGGGTTAAGATCTGTAAAACGAACAACCTTTTATGTTTCCACTTAGTAACTTGCTCTCCCGCTTCATTCTTGTCTGCTGTGTAGCTGCACCTGCCTCTGAATTCTCCCTTGGCTGGCAGCGAGCTGACCAAAGAGCCTTTTCGCTGGGACCAGCGTCTGTTTGCATTGGTACTGAGGCTGCCAGGAGCAGCTACACCAGATAATGAGCAACTTGGTAGTGTCCCCACGGATGAGTCTGCTATCACCCAGATGTGTGAAGTTACTGGAGGTTTGTCATTTTTTCCTACTTTCATTCATTCACCATGTGTCTGCACTCTTTGGGGTAGAGCTCAACAATAAATTCTCTTATGCCTGATCGCCATGTGTCCTGCTTTTTTCTCTCAGGGAGATCATACTGTGTGCGAACGCAGAGGATGTTGAACCAGTGTCTGGAGTCTCTGGTCCAAAAGGTTCAAAGTGGTGTTGTCATTAATTTTGAAAAGACGGGGCCAGATCCGCCTCCCATTGGGGAAGGTGAGTGATCAAAGCAGCGACCATTAAAAGTTCAAAGTGACCTGTTAAAACTTTACACAGAGCAAATAAAAGTAAAAGGAGAACTGGGTGCATTTTGTAATTTGGCCAAGTACAGAGAATTATTATAATTTATTTAAAATTATTGCTTCATGTTTAAGAGGGCAATGAATCATTTTTTGAGTGTAAGAGAAACTACAGATTCCTTGTTGAACGTAGTTTATATGAATGTGATCTACTAAAATCAGATTCTGTTCTTTCCCATTTGCATATTTTGTTATTTATTCCCCTTTCACACCAAGAAAACAAAGAAAGCGTCATTATTAATAGCCCATAATCACAAGCGTAGTCTTATTTGCCTGTTAGCTGATATCAGTCAGCACGGCATGATCCTGCCCGTCAGGTTCATCCCTGCCAAATAGAACAGTTAATATCAGCCTGCTTATTGTTTCTTTGTTTTTCAGATAACTCTGTGGAGTCAAGTCGGTCCGTGTCATCCTTCAGCCCACAGCCATGGCACAGCTGCCACAAACTCATCTATGTGCGACCAAACCCAAAGACTGGGGTGCCAGTCGGGCATTGGCCCATACCAGAGTCCTTCTGGCCGGACCAGAACTCTCCAACCCTAGTGAGCAGAGACGCTTCAAAATACCTTTTTAGTCTGTCTTTCAGGTTACATCGTATAGTGCGTGATTAATACAGACATTTGGCTTGGACAGAATTGTGCTCCTCATATGTCAATATTTGTATTGTGTAACTTTATGGACACTCAAACTCTCTTTCTTCCTTTCTCTTTTATTGGCACCAGTTTTTTCTGTAACACCTTCTAGCAACCGCCCGGTATAATTGCGATTACCTGTAAATCTTTAATGCTTTATTATATACTGCTGTCATAAGGACGTCAGAGGATTGTGTACCAAAGACAAACACACCTAACAGTTTGCTCATTTCCATCCGCTGCTCACAGCCACCTCGCACTGCTCACCCCGTGGTGCGTTTCTCTTGCGTGGACTGTGAACCCATGGTGATCGACAAGCTTCCCTTTGACAAGTATGAACTGGAGCCCTCTCCGCTCACCCAATACATCCTGGAAAGGAAGTCCCCACACATGTGCTGGCAGGTAGAGTGAACGCTTCCAACAACGCTCGTCGCCTTGTTTGCAAAGTCACAGGTGTTGCCTCGGGGACTTTCTAGAATCCCAGACATAATGAGGTTACTTGCTAAATTCATCATAGTGTTTCACCTTTTTGGGCTGTTGTGAAGTAGTTGTTGGTCATGCCATTAAAGCTCTGTGAATAGAGCTTGGTTCCATTTTTAACAGCTCTGCTTTACCTTCATGTTTTCTCTTGCTGTCCTCAGGTGTTTGTCAGCAGCAGCGGGAAACAGAATGACCTGGGGCATCCTTTTGGCTACCTTAAAGCCAGCACCACTCTCACCTGTGTTAATCTGTTTGTAATGCCGTACAACTATCCAGTCCTTCTCCCACTCCTCGGTGAGATATATTGTAGTAAATTTGTCTTTAAAGTGGTCTAAAAAAATACAACCTACAACTTCTGGGTCAGTAGGCCTGAACTGAAATTATATTTGAAAGCTCTCCTTTTCTGGGACTGTGAGAGTGATTGTCATTTGTAATAACTGTATTGAACATATGCTTATTGATAGGTTTAGCACAATGGTAAAGAGCTAGTAATTTTCCATACCTCGCACCGTGACTCAGCAAATTATGGTCCAGCGAGCTATGTGCATTTCTGCACGTAGGCCACCGCACACACACTAAATGTATGGAGAGGGACCACCCCTCTCATGTTGTATGTGATTTATGGTTCTTTCTTAATAAAACTAAAAGCCCGCCATTGTACGAGAAGACTCACCGGAGCGTCAAGGGTGTTGGACCTTCCGGTGACTCTTCCCACCGCAGTGTGCGTGTTTAATCAAACTGTACAGAGTGTTTTCGCCTCAATCTCTGCACAAGAGGGGTTTTCTGAACCAGCAAGAGTGTTATTGAATCCAACAGGGACACCATCTGCAGTCGTCACAAGTGTCAGTCTTACAACACAGAAAATCATTAAAAGGTTTATCTTTAACAATTCTGTACAAGACATGAATATTTTCTGGATATTTATGTGTGTTTCAAAGCTTGTTGCAGACTTACCATCATCATCCTCAGTACTGATGCATGTGGAACTGTGGGTCTGCTGCAGCTGGACACTGATGCAGAATGCTGTGATCTCTCAGACTACCCACTCCTCATTTTCTTCTCCTTCTCCTTGCAGACGATTTTTTTAAAGTGCACAAACTAAAACCAAACCTTAAGTGGCGACAGGCCTTCGAGATGTACCTGAAGACGATGCCTCCATACTACCTACTGGTAAATGAATGCAACATCTTTGATGCTGCATTTACTTTGAATGGATTTATGGTGTTTTTCTTGTAACTAACATTGTAAATTCTGACAGCCCTTGAAAAAGGCACTGAGGATGATGGGTGCACCTAACCTTATCGCGGACACCATGGACTGTGGCCTGAGCTACAGCGTCATTTCTTACCTGAAGAAGCTCAGCCAGCAGGTAAGTCACTTCCAAGCAGTAGAACGGGTTTTGTGATGGTTATTGATCAGGGATGAAATGTACAAATCAGACATGACAAATCAAAATGAATCAAGCGTTGATTTGTTATAAGACTAAACTGAAACTATAAACATGTCAGAGACAACGAGCACTGATGCTGTGTGAGGCTTCCGGTTCCATCAAAGCCTTCTCATCTCATTTCTTCTGTTAGTTTGTAGAGTATGTATTTAAGCATCAAGCAACGGTGTCTAAGTGGAAGTATTATTAAAGTCATAGTGCGCATGAGTTTCCAAACTGACTGGATATTTTCAGGAGTGACAGTCTCACCATCTGCTGCAGATACAGATGCTGAATATACAGCTGTGCAACCATCATTTTACTATCAAGTGTGGGAGCTAAAAGAGTTTCTAAATGAGTATATAAATGCTTTATAAATACTTCTCTTATTTTTTTAATATGATTATCTGTGATTAGCTGTATGAAAGTGTCCCAAGAAACAGAATGGAGAAATGTCTTCCAAATTATATGTCTGCACTTTATACCTTGCTCAAATCTCATTTCACTTTGCTTGTTATGCTCATACTGAGGTGTTGTGTTTGTTGGCTTGAAGGCAAAAATGGAGTCGGATCGTCTGATTGTGTCGGTGGGGAAAAAGGCTCCTCAGGAAACCGGCATAAAGGTGAAGAACCACTCCAGCTCACTTTCTCTAGCCCACCGGCGAGACTTTAAGCAGCTGCTGCAGGGAATCACTGGGGAGGGGCCCCTTCGCCTGGCAGACATTAATTTCAAAGAGTTTGCCGGTTTCCAGATCGTCCTGCTCAACAAGGTAGGTTTAGGACAGTCTGGACACTTTGTCCAGTGTGTGGTATACTTTCTGTCAGCGGAGAGGGAAAACACAACGTGTACAGTATTTGGTAGGATTTTTTCTGACTAAATGTGTTCACAGGATGTAAAGCCTCAAGCTTATCGGAATGCCTACGACATCCCAAGACGGAACCTCCTGGATCAGCTCACACGAATGCGCTCCAATTTGCTGCGGACGTCACTAAAACTGATCCGAGGGCAAGATGAAGGTAACTTAATACGCAGTGTGTTCCTAGTGGGAGGCAACAACTAAATGAGCTTGCATCATGCTTTTCTTTAGCTGGAATCCAGTGTAGTTACTACAACATTTAATTAAATCATTGCTTTGTGCTTGTTAGATTCCCTGCACAGTATTCCAGTGGCTCAGATGGGAAACTATCAGGAGTACCTAAAAATGATGCCGTCTCCTTTGAGAGAGATTGACCCCGATCAGCCTAAACGGCTGCACACATTTGGGAATCCTTTCAAGCAGGATAAGAAAGTAATGTAGTTTAGCTACACACAGATGTCTTCACTCAGTATCGCGCCCTTCCATTGTGTAACGGTTTCCTCTGTCTGTCTGCTATTCCCAGGGGATGATGATCGATGAGGCAGATGAGTTTGTAGCAGGCCCTCAAAATAAGAAGAGAGGAAATTCCAGTGACTCCAATTCGGGAGCTACTGTGAAGAGAAGGCGGAGCATGTCACCGTTGCTGCGGCGCCCGCAGACTCCATCAGGGAACACCAACCATGTGGCGATTGGGAAAAACCTAGCAGGGATTCAGGGGCAGCAGAATCTCCTCAAACCGGTTCCACAGCAGAAAGGTAAGATGTGAAGGTAATAGCAAAGTACACTCAAAGGTGGTAAATACGAGGTTCACATTGTTCCTTGTTGCATCATCAGGAGTGGATGGCAGCAACATGGTGGTCACAGAGAGTAACGGCGATAGCGTTCTCGGGCTCGACTCTGGGGAAATCTGGCCTGCAGAGATGGACATAGAGGCAGGGAATCCATCTTCACCGAGTTTAGAGGAGAAAGTTGGGACAGGAGCAGCAATTTGCGGGGAGGACCTCGGTACGATGGAGGAGAGGCTGGTGGAAGATCATCTAAACGAGCAGCTGCTGGAGGAGAAGCACAACTGTGAACGCCTGAGTCCACAGAGCCAGCTGGATGGCACTGACGCTGAGCCGGCAGTGCCTGAGATCATTTTCATAGCTCCACTAGATGGCAACCTAGCAGAGCTGCGGACACGGGTCATCAAGGAGGTCCGCAAACCTGGACGAAGTGAGTACATTTTTGTTTTTCAACAATATCATCATTAAAGATCTTTACACACTGAGTGCTTTGCAAAAGAACAACACAAAATTCAGAATTTTTCAGCTCTGACCTTGCCGTGTAACGTAAGCGTTACGAAAAATTTGTCCTAAAAAAAACACACTGTGGGAAAAAAATGGAGTCTTCATCAAACCACGATGAGCTGGTCCTGATGTTTCTAAACAAGAAAAGGAAGAAACAGATTCTCAGTTCATCCAATTCTCACAAGAAGGCAGCAGAAGGGAGAATTTCATGGTTTGACCCAGGAGATGAAGCTGCATCACGACCACTTTTGTACATATTTCAGGATGTCAGTGGGTAGTTTGAACTCTTGTTAGCAGAGATGGGAGCACATCAGAGGAGGCAGAGAAATCATTTCAGAGAGCCAACTGACTTCAAGCAGCATCTAGCTGTGTGTCTGATGTAAAATAATATTATTTTAATAGTTGTATATGTGTGTTAAGAGGTCACTTGTTACCAAATGTGGTGTTCTGATTAGTCGCATCTGTTTATTCGCAACAAATTGGAAAATTTGAGCTTGATTGGAAAAAAATACCAAAAATTGTCCTGCAAAATTATGTGGTCTGTGTGAATAGCTACATTAAGAATAGGTGAGTCTGAAAAAGATATTTTTCCGGTGTGTAAAGGCCTATCTATCTGTCGATCTATTGATCGATCGATCAATAGATAGATAGATAGATATACAAAAAAATTACTATCAATATGAAAAGAAGCAGAAGCAAAACACAGAAATAATATTGATATGTGACAGTCTATATAGTTTATTAGAAAAAAGTGCAAGTTTTAAAAAAGAAATATTTAAATTCAAATAAAAATGAGCAATTTCAAGTGCATGGTTTGAAACAAGGAGTTATTCAGACTGACTTTCTCTTCAATCCGCATCTTGTAGAAAGTTCAACAGAGGTCCTCAAACCTTTTCAGATTTTTTTGTTTGTATTTTAAATATTTGTGTTAGTGTTTGTAGTGGAAGGTTTGACATTCTGAACAATATTGTGATTTAAGTGATCACAGTAGATGTTTTTTTTTTGGGGGGGGGGCTTTTTCAGCTTTATTGGGACCTGTGTCGCCTGCTCAACACACTGAGCTAAACTGGCACCCGATCACAGTGGATTTATTGAACTTCAAAACATTGTCCTTTTAACAGTGAATTTCTTTGTACTGTACTTAACTGAAAAGTAAATAAATGTGAACTGAACCAAACATACCAGAGGCTATCAGGAAGTTGGCCCACTGACAGGCAAGAGCGTCGTAGCCAGACACAATGCAGCACACTAATCATTTGTTTTGTTTTACTAATCATTAGAAACCAAAA
Source organism: Tylochromis polylepis (assembly GCA_015107715.1). Classification (NCBI taxonomy): domain Eukaryota; kingdom Metazoa; phylum Chordata; class Actinopteri; order Cichliformes; family Cichlidae; genus Tylochromis; species Tylochromis polylepis. The sequence continues at coordinate 27,865 of VVHJ01010259.1, read as the reverse complement.
TTGTACTTGAAATGAAAACGTGATTATTGCACAGCTTGTATCTCGTTCCATAATGTTTTAATCTGTCCACAGTACTAAACACAGTGAGACAGTCTTCTTCTTCTTCTTCTTCTTCTTCTTATTCTTATTATTATTATTATTACTACAACAACAACAACAACAATTTAGGCATTAACACTCGTAATCTAAGGTTCGTATCCATCATCTGATTATGAGTTCCAGCACAAGATGATTTCTAGTCATCTGCTGAGATTTCAGGTTCCTGATTTTTTTTAAAATGTAATTTAATTTTTTTAGATTTTCATGTGAACTCCCAGATGAAGATGATCTAAAAAGCTAATTAGACTGTGTGATGCACTTTCTTAAACAGTCTTTGGTCATTATTGGTGGGGGTCTCGTAAGGGAATTATGTTGCTGTGCCTTTAAAAGCGTTCTTTTAAGATAAAATGTTTCCCTTTAGTTCAAAGTTCAGATGAAGCGGATATTTAAACCTTTTCAAGCACATGAAAACTCTTTTTCCCCTTGGGTGCCTGTTAGAGTTGTTGTCAGATGTCGTCTTTATGGGGGTAAAAGTTGAAGGTCAAAGCTTGATTGTCCTTAAAGCTTAATCATTCCACATTTTCACATGTTTAACAGCTGGATTAGCAGTCTGATTTTTAGCTTTTTTTCATTATATCAGAGAAGAGGTAGCTTCAGCCCATTTACAGTCCATGTGCACCCAATGAGGAACATTGGGCTTTTTAAAAAAAACAAAAAAACATAATGGATCTGTCAGCTGTGCGGCCAGTAATACAACACTAACAATAAGTTTACACATTTTTTTTCATCTAAATCCCCAAAACTGTCTTTTGATTTCTGAGCTAAATCAGTCAGAGGTGACAGAGAAATGTAAAATACAAATTCATTTTTATTCTAATTTGGTGACGTACTGGGAACACTTGAACAGCTTCCTTACCTTTGTGCTTGTGCTTTCTCTCAGACTATGATGCAATACTCAGACTACTGCAGCAGGTGAAAGGCCCACCAAACGTACAGAGGTACTTCATCCAGCACGCCATCAAAGAAGCAATGAGGTAAGAAACTGAGCAGCTTTGAATCTTTTGAAATCCCCAGACAAGCCTGTTAAACAGCATGTCACTGCACTGACATTATACAGTGAGTTCAGTGTTTCTGAGGCACTACAGCTTCAATGGCATTCATTTCAGAGCCCTTTGAATCGGGTTCATCTGCAGCGCTCTGATAAAGTTTGAGGTTCCTACCCACAGTAAGCTGAAAAAAATCGATAGTGTGAGCACCCACCAGCATTAAAACTGCACTTGTTCCAAACACCTTGCCACAGTTCATCTGCTCTGTCTCTTCTTACACTGATTTCATGTGAGGTTAATGTCGCATGACTCCTTGTTCTTCCTGTCGCTGAAGAGTGGTCGCTATGATCCAAAGTAACATCTAAACATCTCCCGAACAGGTTCAAAAAGCGAGTACTGATCCAGCAGCTGGAGAACGCCCTCGCGGAGCTGGAGGAGAAGCAAACAACACTACAGCTTCCCAATGACCATGGCAGGTAGTGAAAAAGCCACTTTTTTGCTTAAATTTCCTTGCTTGCTGGACATCACCACCTGAAGAGAGGCATCCCTCTAGACAAAGCCTCAGAAATTCCGATTTGGAAACCAGCTTGGGAGAGGAACAAATGCACTGATAGTCCCTGTGCTGTACGTCACATCCTGTTAGAGGCAGAGGGCTTATTCAAAGGAGGGGCCTTGGGGAGCAGCTCCACTGGGGATGAGTACAGAGACTTTAAAAATAATCCTCTTCACATTGACAGATGCCTTAAATACCCATATGGCTTTTGTCTGTATGGGGACGTTGCTCAGAAACCACACATACACTCCATTAGACAGATAACACAGTAAGCCAGCAGAGCAAGGGGTAGACTGGCTTATTGGGATAGTTATGCTTAAAAAAAACAAAAAACAAAACAGGCCCTTCTTCAGCTGGTCTGAAAAGTGTTTTATGGGTAATAAAATGTGCATTAATGAAAATTCATGGATGGAAGGAAAAAAAACTGTCCAAAAGCAAGACAAACCCTCATATTTTTTTGTGTTAAATCTGCAACAGGATGCACTTTGTTGTCCATGTTACCGTTGCTCAATATGCCCCCATTATTAGTGGTTCCACTGGCATCAAAGGTGGACAATATGGGAATAAGACTATGAGTGCCATAGTAGTGATATAGAGTCACTTTTCTGGGAATACACTAGAAATGTGTATTTATGGCTAATCCAGTCATTAGAGCAGCCAGCAAGCAAGGCTGCACATTATGGGAAATACTGCGTTCAGTATTGCTGTGTGATAGATTTGAGTCAACGGTATAGCAAACTCATAGTGCATATGACCATATTGTCCAACCCCAAACAGCATTAAATAAGACTTCACATATGCCTCACTCATGGCAGATCCCAACATGTTCTGAACCCACATTTCCTAACCAGCTCCAACCTTTTGAAGCGTGACTTCGAAGGACAGCACCAAGTAGCCGAACCAGTGTTTTTTTGTGATAGTTGCACAATGCCGTCTTTTTCCTTCTGAAACAATCCAACACAAAGCAGCAGTGTTTACCGGTTTAGTGACCGAGGAGCATCCTTCTTCTCACCTGCCATCGCAGCAATACAACATGGGTTACTCCTGCAACTCCACACGCGCACACTCACGTGCGGGTCATCCTCACACCTCAAACACTCCAGCGATTCCCCCAGCATAACACAGTTTTGCATCCAGCACTCGCCTTTTTGTTGAAGTTGAACCTTTTGCATTTCTCCTCTGCTGCTTTTCACATGAACCCGCGTCAGCGCTCCTCCTGAGTTCTCCCTGTTTTTACAACAGATGTACACTACTTTTTAATGTTCATAGGGAATAGAGATTATTTTTGTGAAATTGCTTATTTCAGAGTCTAAGAAATATTTTGAAAGACAAATGTTCAAAGCCATTTTTGTAAACTGTTAAAATGCATATACAAAGTGGAAAGTTTTATGAACCTACTTCTTTTTTTCATCAAAACAAAAAATAAAAAAAATAAATAAAAAAAATTAAACCACGGGTAGAATGGTGTTTTGTGTGTCAGACTGTGAAGTTCTAGCTTGAAGTTGGTGTTTTTTTTAAAGACTTAAAGAGTTCATGAGCACACAGCTTGCTCACTTTCATCTTTTTTCTTTTTTTTTCAAGCAGTTTTGGGTTAACCTCCATAAAGTCTCTAGAGTCTGAGTGTCTTTTATAAAGCCTCGACTTTAAACTGAGCAAATGCTGCAGACACAACACTTTCAGTGTGTGTCTGACAGAGTGATGAAGTTGTGGGAGCAGAGCTCTGCAACGCACAGTAGCTGGACCTGTTTTCTTTGTGACCCTTTGTCATTGATTACAACGAAGTGTAATTTTACACAAGCCTGCAAACGCTGGAATTGCATATATGCTCAGCAGCCACTTTGTTAGATACACCTGTTCAACTGCTTGTTATTGCAGATGTCTTGCCAGCCAATCACATGTCAGTAACTCAGTGAATTTAAGCATGGTCAAAACGACCTCCTGAAGTTCAAACTGAGCATCAGAATGAGGAAGTGAAGTGATTTAAGTGACTTTAACCGTGGCATGGTTGTTGGTGCCAGGTCAGGTCATGGGCAGGTCTGAATATTTTACAAACTGCTGATCTGCTGGGATTTTTCCTCATACAACCATCTCCAGGGAAATGTTCTAAAAAACTGAAAATATCCAGTGAGCAGCAGCTCTCTGGGTCTGCAACAGCAACTCAACTAACCAAGTGTAACAACCAAGCTATGCAGAAGAGCATCTCTGACCACAACACATCGAACTTTAAAGCAGATGGGCTACAGCAGCAGAAGACCACACTGGGTGCTGCGATGGTGTAATGATATGGGGGATATTTTCCTGGCACACTTTGGGCCTTTAGTATCAACTAAATTTCTCTACAACCACAAAGACAGTACAACACCTGACTTTCTTTTTACTTCTCCATAACACCCTCAAAGCGAGCATCACAGAGCTCCGTCTTAGCATGAAGCCATGTTGCGTCTCACTGATGATCATCTCTTCTTTTTTTTAACCTACATCCAACAGCTTTCCCACAGCTTCATGGTGCAGCTCAAACTTGATCCTTCTGTACTTAGTGCAGCTCTGCACATCACCCTTGTTCTTGAAAACTGGCACCAGTACATCTCCAAAAATCTTTTAAAGTCTCAATTTTTTTAATACTTGATTCTTGTGTTTTTATATTAAATGCACATTAGTGAATCAAACCTTTAATATGTACTTTTTATCCATTTCTGTTCCACATGGCTTATTAGTTTGCTCCATTTTCACCCAGACTGGAACTTCAGCCTTCACTGCCACCTAGCGTCCATCATAAACAGCTGCAGGTTTTTTGGCTCAAAGGGTTTTTTTGTGATGCAGCAGTCCTGCACCAAGGTCACAGGTACAGCACAGCTCTGCAGACTGTCATTATAGTGATTTTGTTTTAAAAAGCCATTTGTACCAACTATTTAACATTTCTTACCAACTTCTTCCTGCATAAATAGATTACCTGGAAAATAAATAGTTCACTTAATTTTGTCTGACAAAAGCAATATTCCAGCTCAAGTGCAACGAAAAAGGAGATCTGGAAACTTTGTAAAATCAGTATGCCTTTTATTAAATTAAAAACAATCTGTTGAATATTGACAAAATGTAAAATGAAGGAAAAATAAACTTCACTCAAATTAATGTACCAGTACTGTCTAGTCTGCCTTATAGTGTTCACAGTCTCATTATAATAGCTCTCTAATATCACCCATCCCAGTGTTCACCTCATTCCCTGTGACTTAAAAACCATTTTGCTCACATACAGAGTGTACAGAACATGTATGCTTCCTGGAAATAATAAAGCAAATATTAGATTCCACTGATTAATCTCATTTCAGTTGACAAAGTTTTGCAGCTGAAGGCTGTGTTTTTGAAATGAAACAGCAACCAAAGCGGGCTTTGTTATTCCCTTCATACAAAAGATATACAAAGGAGAGTAATATCCCAGTTCAGTTCAGAAGGGACCAAAGGGGTACATGTCTCAGTATTTTAAGACTCTAAAGCGTTTACATACTGTATATACAAACAAGTCTGCTTGAAAATAATAATAATAAAAAAAAAAAAAACCTGAAGGGTTGGCACAGTCAGTGTTGAATATGGTGGTAACCACGTTATGGACAGATGCATGTTCAGACAGCATTATTAGTTTATTTACAAAAAAAAAAAAAAAAAAAAAGTTAAAAA
>VVHJ01010258.1:12755-22915 GCA_015107715.1 Tylochromis polylepis | reverse complement strand
CCCTCTTTTTTTTTTTTTCTTTCCCCAGCTGTGCAGTCACATCTGTATCCTTCAGCAGGAGAGGCAATCCTTTGTGTTTACCTTTAAAATATAAGTGAGGCTCATGTTTGTTTGTTTTTTGTAAAAGCATGCCTCTTTTAAGCTGTCCTTCTGATGTACTCATTTGTAATCCTGCTCACTCACACTAAGTCTTAACATCTTCATCTCTAGCCTCCTGTCTTTCTGTCAGCAACACCGTCTCCAAATCACGAATCCTAGCAGATCTCACTACCATCTTGTAAACCTTCCCTTTCACTCTTGCTTCTATTTTTCTGTCATAAATCACCCCTAACGCTCATCTACACCCTGCCTGCAGTCCTTCCCAATGGGTGCAAATAAAATATATTTAAGATAATAATATGCTCCTTTTTTTGTTTTCTTTTTTTAAATCCACAAAGTTGGGAGATTGCTTTGTCATAGGAGCTAAAACTTACGTTAAACACAACACACAACAAAATAGCATAAAGAATTGTGTGTAACTCAATAAAATAATATGAGTCCAATTCTGGATATAATGGGACACTGTGTGAAATATGAATACAAACATAATGCAGTGATTTCCAAATCAGATAAGGCCGTATTTTATTCACAATAAAATGCAGAAAATATTGCAATTTCTGTGCCATTTTCTTATAATGGCTCTTTTTTTCCCCCAGTTTAAACATTAAATATGTTCTCTTGTGTTCATTTTATGTATAACAGTTTTGGAATTGAGATTGTAAAATACAGTGACAAACATCTGAAGTCATCCTGTGTGTAATAAAGTAAATACAGGGTTAAATTAGACAGTATCTTTGTTGGCAGATGTCAGTTAATTTAACAGGCTGTCCATTAAGATACTCACTTAATTGGCCCTTCATTTTTACCTGCGTAGTTTGTTTAAATCACATTAAACACCAAAAAAGTCTTATTTAAGAGTGAGTAATAAACACAAGTTTCTTCTCTTTTCTTGACTGACTTATCTAGATTGTATTGTTTTACAGATCCAAAGCTGCAAACATGGCCTGTGAAAAAGAAATATGGCAAAAGATTGGAGAGGGCTTTGTCCAGGAGTATTACAACCAGTTTGACAATACCAACAGGATGGGACTGGGTAACCTTTATGTAAGCTTTCCAGATGTCTATTCAGTTCCATCACACTGCATGTTAAAAATATTTTGAGCCTATAGTTAAAAAAGAAAAAATGTTTCTGCAGTCTCCTGATGCCTGTCTGACATGGGAAGGATCACCTTTTCAGGGGAGAGAAGCTATAACTGGCAAACTAGCAGTAAGTATCTTATTTTAGCAGGTTGGTGGTCCGACATGCACGAAGAAACTCCATAAATGTTCCTTCCAATCCAGGTTATTTTGTGTCTGTGCATTTATTAATAATATTTTTACCCCTCTCCTTTCATCAGCACATCAATCTAAACAATAACTGTTCACAATTCACAGAACCTGCCTTTCAAGCGCATTAAGCACATCATCACAGAACAGGACTTCCAGCCCACAGTAGACAGCTGTATCCTCATCATGGTGTTTGGACAGCTACAGGTATTCTAGTGATTCTTCACATTTTTAATTCATCTGGCTGAAGGACTGATGAGCTTATGCTGTGTCAAGGTGTCTGCCATAGAATCACTTCTCCTATAGGTTTGGTCAGAATTTATTCAAACGTACACATAATGTTCTCACTAATGGGTCTTTTTACCCAATTTGTGCTCAGTCAGAAAAGATGAGGAGGAAAAAATTTCAGTGGCCTTGTGTATGTCATGTGACCTTGTTCACCAAAAAAAAAAAATAATAATAATAATTAAATTTTAATCTAAAATCATCATTCAGACCTGCAGGTGTCATTGTGTTGAGTATTGGGATCCAATACTGCTCTCTCTGAGAAAGCAGCTTTCATAGATTGCCCCCTTGTGGCTGGAAGAGTTACATATTCAAATCCAATGAAATGCAGGGTGGCAGGGAAGCTTTATGTTCATCTTCATGATAGTCTGGCCATGGCAGGCTCCGCTTTCCCAGTACAAATGACTGTTTTACATTCTGAAGAGCATGTAGATAAATGATGTGTTGCAGTTCATGAAGTGTTTGATAGAGAACTTCTTACCAGGGTGTGTGGGTGAGATGTATAAAAAAACATCTTAAGTGTTGTTACACTTCAGATAAAACTGTCCTCTTTAGCCTACCCGGGTTGCATTTGCATTAATCAGTTGCAGTCTGTTTATCAGCACAAGCTGGTTTTCAATCCTGTTGTATTTACTATTTATGTTAACTCTCTAAACAGAATGTATGGCTTCTACATTACAATATGGTGCGCTTTATTATCATTATTGCTGCATTTTTTTTTGAGTCCTAATGAGTTATTTTGATGTGCTTTTATTTTATATTCCTGCCAACCTTACAGTTTTAGTTTTTCATGATTGTGCTCTTAATTATTTCCAACAGGTAGATGACGATCCACCGATGGCCTTCCATCAAGTGTTTATGCTGAAATCTCAAAACTGTGCGTGGGCGTGCACGAATGACGTGTTTCGACTGGGGATACACAACATACCAGTGTAGTGATTTGGATTTGTAGGTTCACATTCACTTGTATCCAGTTCTGAATTCACACTGCAGTGTCATGCTGCCACTTCTGGAAGGATTTTCCACATTTCTTTGGTGTTTACAATACATGTATTAATAACATTTCTATTCAAATAAAGAATTTATTACTCTAAACTACTGTTTTGTCTTGTCTTCTTGTAACAGATATCTTTTATGGTTAAATCTATTTACTCATAGCTGTTGCTTGATGTCTGATAGTGCAAGTGAGATGAGTAGGTAACAGTCAGTGTGAGGTATTAGTCATTTTCGGGAGTTTTATCGCGCCTACCCCTAAATACTCGTGTTGTTTTATACGTGAAGTTCTTAGTATTTCCGCTAGGAGCGCTATACCCCGTATGTGGGGATTTAACGTGTTACATCAACAGAGCTACAACTGCGTCCTCAGGGTTATGGAACCGAGTGCAAGCTAGCTAAATAAAACCCCAAATACAGTCCTCGGAATGACTCCGACGGTGAAAAAGTCGTCTTCTCAGGTACTGGAGCTCATCATTATCGGCCTGAAGCACAGCTAACTTAACCATTTAATGTAATTGTGTGTAACGAGGATGTCGTGTGTGTAACGAGGACGTCGTTTGTGTAACTGTAGGTTTGTAGCGGTGTAGTAACCTTACCCTTTATTGAAACGTGGATAGCTAAAGCCTTTGTAACTTCGTAAAAGCATATTTTTAGCCAAATGTGATAAATGATTAAGGTTTACGGCAAGTTTTAGCTGTAAAACTGTGCCTTCCTGCTCGTGTTAGCTGTCAGTCACGGTGTTTGAGGTTGATGGAAATAACAACTAAAAGCAAACAAATCAACTAAAGCGTTTAAAATATTTATTGAAGGCGACCAAAAATATCTTGCTTTATTAATTTATTTTTTATGTGGGCATGTTAATGTCATGTCCTTTGTTTTGTAAAGTGCTCCATGCGCAGTGCTCCGTTTTGTAAGTAAAGGAACAATGCGTAAAACAAGTTGTGTGTGGAGTGAGAGAAACGGCCACTAGGAGTCAAAAATACAATAAAAACGAAACGGACACCAAACTAAATGTAAAGGCTTGTTTGCAGAACGGCTTCAGAGAAGATGATACAGCCTGCCAGAATAGCTTGGAGACGGAGGAAGAACCTCTGCTCCGAGAGAACCCCAGGCGGTTTGTCATTTTTCCCATCCAGTACCGAGACATCTGGAAGATGTACAAACAGGCCCAGGCCTCTTTCTGGACCGTGGAGGAGGTGGGTATTGTACTTTGAGTGCTTTACTGAGTGACCTTAGAAAGAAAGTACAACAATATTGAATGCTACAATGTTCAAACAATGTCTAACGATAATGGCAGTTACAGGAAAGGTTTTGACAGTTGCTGCTGCTACTTTCCACTGTGCGCATACTAATATTCACACTTGTAATGAAAGAGCTGAGACAGGTGTGCTTTTGATGGGGTTTTTTTTTTTTTTTTTAGGTCGATCTATCCAAAGACTTGGCACACTGGGACCGTTTGAAGGTGGAGGAAAAGCACTTCATCTCCCATGTCTTAGCCTTCTTTGCTGCCAGCGACGGTATCGTCAATGAGAACCTGGTGAGACTAGTTTGCAGGCCTCCGAAGACAATGCAAGATTTTATATTTTGCATGTAGATTTAGAACAAAGTCATTTGTTGCATTGGCAGCTGAACTGCAAAATTAATGAAAAGTGATGTTAGTAGAATCCCACCAAAAAATGACTTAAAAGATATACTTGATGTGTTAACATAAATGCAGATGACACTCTGAAATGTGTTTTTACTTGGTGTGGTTCACGTGGGGTTTTTTGGGACTTGCACACTTCATCGCAAATGTTTTTAATCTACACAACAGGTGCAGAGGTTCAGCCAGGAGGTGCAGGTCCCTGAAGCGCGATCCTTCTACAGCTTTCAGATCCTCATAGAGACTGTCCACTCAGAGATGTACAGTATGCTCATCAACACTTACATCAGGGACCTGAAGGAGAGGTTGGTTACTCATGGTGGCTCTATTTTATTTATTTTTTATATTAGCAAGTCGGAGAACAGTCTTTGTCTCATGTTTATGTTGTAATGAAAGCATGAATCCTTCACCTGCTTCTGTACGAGTTGCTATTGTAAACTTTCTGGAGATTTACAACAAACTGTAGCACCTGGGGTTTAAATACAGTGGACCTAAAATTCCAACGGCAACTGTGATGTTTATCTAAGAAAAAGAAGAAGTTGAGCAAGTTAATACACATCCTGTCAGATTTTATTCAGCAAAGTCCAGAAAATCATCATTTACCCAGCTTTATTTTTCATAATGGATGATAAAACTGAAATCTTATCACATTCTGCTTATAAATATTATTTATGTAGCGCCATGAAAACATGCATCAAAGACACCTTGTAATTAACCTGTGATTGTAAAGTCAGCCTTACCCAGTAAAAATGTTTTACATCTATTTTCAAAAGTCTTGTTTGGCAGCATTTATTAATTATATTTCAAGATATGTAAGCAGTTCAACAGGAAATGCTGCCAGAATATATTCAGACTGTCCACAGCCTGGATTCAAACACTCACTTTAAATGACATTTAGTCCCGTTTTAAAGTGTTGAAGCCACAATCGGTCATTTATAAACATTCACATCATCCTATGATTGGTATGTACCATCACTGAGATCAGTCTCATGATTAATGATTCATAACACTTTTTTCTTGTGTTATGTCTCAATGACTTAAGCATCAAAGATAGAAAATCATGCAAATCTAAAATGCAAAGTTTGAAAAGATAATATACATATAAACACCTAATACCCTGGAACAAGGAAAAAAACATTGTATTGTTACAATTAATCAGCCTCATGTGCCCGCAGCTCCATGATTACGATGATTATTACAGTCGTGTACTTTTAATATTTCAGTGAATGTACTGGAACTGGTTTATATCTGCTGCTTTATTGTACACAGAGTCACAGGGATATGACATAAGGATAATATGAATGCTTGATGTCCCAAGCTTTCTGTGTCTGTGCTTGTCTCACTGACTGATTAAAAGCTGATAAATAGTCAACTGCAGGTTCAGAGAGTCTAAAGACGTAAATGTAGGCAAATGAGTGCTCTCCAGTTTGTGCTTTGAATGAGGAAATGAAATGGTTTGCCAGACAGCTGTGTCAGGCCCAGCAGGAGGGAAGGATTCAAAGAAAGGCAGCTACCTGGTGACTGATCCACTGTTTAAGTTACCTTTATTTATGTAGCTGGAAACATGAAAAGTGTTTCCCATCTTCGGATGAGCAGATTCAGAGTTTTCACTGAGCCAGCTTTCTGGAACAGACTCCTGCACCTGTTCGTCACAGGTTAAGTCGAGACCACTCTGTGGTAACTGCCGTTGTTTTCCCAGCTGCAGCAGCTTTGATGCGCCTGCAGACAACAAACGTCACTCATCAACAGACTGTTTACAGTGCAGATCCTTTTAAGTCTAAACACTCAGCAAACTCCATGAGTCTTGTTGCATTATTTTTACCCTGTTCCTATTCCCACATAATGTTACTATAATACACACATTAAAAAGTCTTTAGTTCATGTGGTTTTATGTTTGTGTGTTTTAGGGACTACTTGTTTAATGCCATTCAGACCATGCCTTGTGTGAAACGGAAGGCAGACTGGGCCCTCCAGTGGATAAACGACAGCAAATCCACATTTGGTAAGGAAGAAAAAAAACTCGACAAAAACACAACAGCTGAAAACTAAATATAACAACAGACTGTCACCTAAAAGGAACCTGACATTTTATCAATTAACAGTAATTTTTGACATTTGTGCCCCAGGGGAGCGAATTGTGGCTTTTGCAGCTGTGGAGGGCATCTTCTTCTCTGGTTCATTTGCTGCTATCTACTGGCTGAAGAAGAGGGGCCTAATGCCTGGCCTTACCTACTCCAACGAGCTCATTAGCAGGGACGAGGTGAGACTAATTCACACACAAAAATATGTGATCTGCTAACCATATGGTGGCAGAGCCTGAAAAAACTGCTTTTACATCTTGCTGACACCCAGTTTTCTTTCACTCAGCATTCATGGTGCTGAAACTAATCATCATACTATTAATTAACAGTTACAAAATAGTACTTGTAGGACATGCAGTTCTCTTACAATTCACCAGGGGGTGCTGTAGCAACCAGGACCATCATTGTTCTTCCTTGAGATCAAGCTCATGTAATAAATGCTTTTGTGTAAACACAAGTCTCCTAAAATAAACCTGGGACTAAGTACACCATAAATACACAGTTTTTTGTGATCAGCTGTTCTGACATGTTATTTTGTTCTCTTTGCTAGGGTCTGCATTGTAACTTTGCCTGCCTGCTGTACAGCTACCTGTTGAAAAAGCCATCAGAGGACAGAGTCAGAGACATCATCACCAAAGCTGTTAGCATTGAACAGGTCAGCTAATGCGACACATTACTTACATTACATGCTTGCTTCTTAAATGCTGTTAGTTTTGTCTACACTGGCTCACATTGCAGTGGATCAGTTGTAGCTTTACAGCATGACATTTTGAAGGAATAAAATCTTAATAGGTTGTACCAGTGCTATAAGTCACTAATTGTTACTGTCCATATCCTGTCTGAATATACAGGAGTTTCTCACAGAGGCCCTGCCAGTGGATCTCATAGGAATCAACAGTTGCCTCATGAAGCAGTACATCGAGTTTGTGGCCGACCGGCTTCTCACTGATCTCGGACTGACCAAGGTAATGCTAATAATCATTAGTTCAAAAACCTCTGCACACCTGAATGGGTGAAATTAAACACAACTCTGGCACGCTGTCTCTCTTATTGCTAATACATTTAATAAATCACTACATTTCTGATGAAGGTCCGTCTGACCTTCACCGATACCTCATAAATGTGTTAGCAGTAAGCGAGACAGTGGGCAGGAGGTTTATTTAATTGTTTTATTAAAATAATCATAAAATAAGTGTAATCAAAGACCACACGCCCAAGCCTTCATGCTATAGTTAAAGCAGGGAACCTCTGGATCAGTGATACCCATAGATCATGAAAAATTACCATACAGACATGTGCTTTACATTTAAATGTGTTTTTTTTTTTTTTAATTTTAAATCTATTAAACGTTTAGTGTAAAATGAGGTATTTGGTGTTATAAGCTTACTTCTTTTTGTCTTTTTTCCTCACTTTTCTTTAATCCAAGGTTTACCAAGCTGAAAATCCATTTGACTTCATGGAGTCCATCTCACTCGAGGGGAAAACCAACTTCTTTGAGAAACGCGTGGCGGAGTATCAAAGATTCGGAGTCATGTCGAGCATGATGGACGGTGAATTCACACTAGACGCAGACTTCTAAAAACTGACATGGCATGTTGCTGTATATTTGTTACATTTGGTCAACCTATTTATTTCCACACTGTTATTATAAAACAGAGATTTTCAAGTCTTACTGTAATACTGATACAGTGCTACAAAGTGAAGGCTGTACTCTTTTTTTTGTTTGTTTGTTTTTTGGGACTTTTTTTTTTTTTTGTATTAGAAATGGAGAATTATTTAGCAACCAGTACAGTTTATAAGTGGGATGGGTAAGCATATAGGGCCTTTGTAGCCTGCGCTGAGGCTGGTTCCATCATCACAAAATAATGAGGGAGGTGATATAAATGAGTATTTCTTTCCTCGCTGAGCATTTTGGATAATAAAAACACAGAATATATTTTAAATTTTCTGTTTCTGGTTGCTTGTGTCTATGGGAAATTGCTTTAATATTTTCTAACTTTTAGAATACAATAAAAAATGTTTTGCCAGATATGTGTAGGTGTTGTAAATGAATGCAAGAGGTAAATGTTTGTACAGCTGAGAACCAACAGCAGACTTATTTTCATACGTAGGTGACGGGTAATAAATGCGATGTGGGTCATTTTACGATTGGTGGACAATGTGGGCTTCAAAAATTGTAAATATTCAAAAAAGGACTCTTTATTTTCCAAATTTCTGTTATGCACGTAAGAAAAACAAATAATAAACCATCCAAAAATTAGATTCTTTCAGCTCAGGCATCAAAGCTTTTTATGCAAAATTTTGGTTGCTGTGTGCTGTGCTAGGGCCACTTTGACATGACAAAGTGGATTTTATAAATATTGTTTAACAAATTCTTGACCTTTAAATTAAAGAGAGTCACCCTCATACTAAATATTCATAGTTTCATACAGTACAGTCATTTAAACAGCTTTCAGAACCTACCTTTTTTTTTAGTGATTTAGTATTCATTTTAAGTGTTTGCTTGAATACACTTTTTCATACACTTTTCATATAATAATTGAAACTGTGTTACAAAGGCAATAGATTAAACCCTTTATGATGATTTTATTCAAAATTATAAAGCACCAGGATTAATATTAGAGTAACAGAGTTGCACAAGATAACATGGCTGAATGGATTTTTTAAATTCACAGATTATGACATAAATCTAACGAATAAATACTCAGGACCACGGATATATTGTTTAATAATATTCAATATGTTGTTAACATATTTGTACAGTAATGTTTTATATGTGTAGTCACGGGATCTCAAGTAACTGAGTTGCAAATCAGTGCTAATATTAGTGTTTTCTCAGAAAAAAAACACATGAGCTGTGGAATGGAAAAGGTAAATGTAGTTGAATAAATAAAAGAAGGAAATTTTGAAATTAATTTGTTGTCTTTTTGTAATGTGGGTTAAATTGGTTAGAGTGACATAATCTAGACAGAAAAAAAATTGGAAAAACACAAAATTTGCTGAAGATTTAGTGGTTTGGAGTTAACACACGACTGGATTGTGTCACTTCTTTGTCATCTCACTGTTTCATCTCTTTCTTTTCCAGGATAATTGGGTTGTAGTAACAGGGTTGCACATGTGTTGTGGTAGACAACTTGCTGTGTGTACTTACAGATCTTTAAAATATATTAATGTAAAAAAAAAGGGGGGGCTTAACAATTACAAGGGACTCTCAACAATATCAAAACAGAAAACATTTGTTTGTACATTTGTTTAGTTGTTATTTTGTATTTTAAATAATAGTTTGGAACCACTTTTTTCAACAACTAGGTTTACATTTAGTCTCGGGACAGGTGTAATTTACACAGCAAATGTATGTTTTAGTATTTGGTGCATGGATTATTTTTCAAATTCATGGGTAAGACAGAAAATCTCCTGTACTTACAGAACGGCTCGTGTAAGTGCATGATGGCCAAACCTGTGAGTGTGAGCTTTTTAATGGTGAGCAGATGTAATATTGATACGATGCTGTTTGTAGTCTTGATGTTAACGGTGAGATTAGATTAGCCACTCCTCCGTTAGCACGGGCGCTGGAAATGATAGCTACAGCTAGTGTATGCGCAATTTTGAAAGATGGCTGGAGACTTGCGAGGTCTTGCGCTAGAGAAAGCCGAGCTGCTTTCCAGCCACTTGAAGGAGCTGCTGTCTTCGGGACAGGGGTATTTTCGGGCTCGCTTCGGGGTTGACTTGGGTCTGAAGCCCGAGCTGTACCCGACGTGGGTCATCCTGTCCACGGCCGCGGCGGGTCTTCT
>VVHJ01010257.1:7102-18059 GCA_015107715.1 Tylochromis polylepis | reverse complement strand
CCTCCAGACAAATCTAAAGGAATAAATGACCTAACTTGACATGGGACACTGAGTCAGGGTCTGCCTCTTTGCCAAAGTCTGAGATCATAGGAAGAAAAGAGGGAGAGGAGGGAGGAGCTGAGGGGGTTTTAAATTTTGTTGTTGGGTTTCTTGGCACAGTAGACAGAGGCCTAATCGACGCCGGCTTGGCAGCGAGGCTGGGGGCTGAGGAGATCACGTTTTTGTCTCCAGGGCTGGGCTTCTTGTCTGTTTTACTTCTGTTTCATCTAGAAGAAAAGTCAACTGTACTTACATAGATCTCTGCACCGTAGAAGCCATCTTGGTACACCACCCTGTGAACGTGCAAAACAGGAAAGCACAGTTAGTTGATTTGGACAGCATCCGACCCCACCGACTCTCAGCTTTTGCCAATTTTCCTATTTTGACCATTTGCAGGTCTGTGGGGTCAGCTCTTAGCAGCTTTAGCTCGCTGTACCACAAATAATGAATGACACAAACTGAAAGGTGTAACAGTTTCACATCCCTGTCCAATTTTCTGCTCTGGTAAAATTGTTTGTCTTTCCAGTTGCTGCAGTTGCTATCAGGAGGGCTGGCGGTGGAGAGGGAGGACAAAAGAAGGCAGTGAAGGAGCTGCATCACATGACTTCAGTATATAAATCAACCGGCTGCCATCAGCGGCAAAGGGGTCCCCGAGCGGGAAGGAGGGGAACGGGGATGTGGGATTTCCAGTCTCCGCTGCGAGTCCCACTACACCAAGACAGATCCTGATCTAATCACAGATAGACAGCTATGGCGGGGCCTCGGCCAGCCTCCGTCAGACCTCTCCCACGGCCACACAGACCAGTGCTGATAAGAGACAAGCATGAGGCAGGCCTGCATAAAGCCAGGAGATCAGCACGGGCCCCGGTCACAGTCCAGTGAGATCTGACTGGTAATACACTATCGCAGCGCTCACCTTGACTTTGTCAGTTCCTCCTTTGTCAACAGACGATGTGAAAATGTAAGGATAGGCAGAGTTCGCTTATGTATATCCGCAGATACCAAAATTCTCTCCAGTTACATGCATAGATAACAAAAAAAATATGTAAAATTACACCAACAGTGCTGCCTGGCTACGTTAAATAACCGGTTTTCCCGCAGAAGTGCACGGTCTTGAGACACAACACAAAGATTTCTTTTAAATTATGACTAGAAAAGCAAAGTTTGGGCAGAAATTCAAACACAGCATGAACAGCTCCAGCACGTGCACAGTTGGAGCAGTCTTGGGTACGGTTTCATTCACTCATACCGCAGAGAGAAATCGAACTAAACGACAGATGTATCTACGAAGTGCTCATTACTGTGTTTTAAATTCAGTTTGTGCCAAGTTCAGAATACACAATATCAGCCCCATTACGGCCTGACACGAATGAAGTCGTGTGCTGCTTTGCATCAGGAAAAACAATCCACGACACCCATTTTTTCTTATTAAGAGCGTCGTAGTGTATAAAAACTAAGACTCTCACCTATGAAAAGGCAAAACTCATGACTTTATAATCGCCTGACCTGATGCAGAGACCATCGTAACGGACCAAAATATCGTGTAACCTGAACCGGGCCTCGGAGGGTCAGTACTCACGCTCCGTAAGCCGGGATTGGTGGTGGAGGTGGAGCTGTGCGGAATGTGTTGTACACAGCCCGTCCCCGTCCCCGCAAGTGGGCACCCCTATAGGCCACCGTAGCGCCTGTGGCAGGGTAGGGAAATCCTGTTACTATGGAACAAAAACACACACACGAGAAGAAGAGAAAATGACTTTCAGAGAACATCCTCGACTTGGCATTGCTTACCTTATGACAGAATACATTAGAGAGAGACGTGTGGCACTGCTTTCCCTATGACAGAATGCATTATGGGGAAGACAAGGAAACAATAGATTTAATCTTTTCTAGGTGCGCCTCATCGAGCACTCTCCCCTTTCCCAGCTCGCTGCTTTGTGCCGTACTCAGCAAGGATCCACATTTGCTGTACGCATCCTTTCCCGATGCCTGGTGAGGGGCAGCCTTGAAGCCGGGCAGGTAATGGATGCAATACCACTAGTTTCGCGCCACGGCTTTTGCATAGTTTAGACACAATGGGCTAGCAACAAAGAGAGCAGCGGGAGGGTGGACGGGGTAGAGGTAGAGGGCGTTTCTCGGTGTTGGGCGGAGACAAACAGGCGGTAAAGGTTGTTGAACAACTTGACTAGACGTTCTGAACTTCCCCGAGGGGAAATGGAGCAGATGGGCAGGACAGCCAAGTCCCAAACCTCAGCATGACCCCCATCTCCAAACCCATCTGGGACCATCTTTAGCCAATCAACGCAGCCACATGCTCTGTCCTCTGCTGATGGCTACCATTGAACGTGAAAAGGGTCAGTTGGGGTGAAAGGCTTCGGGGTGAATAGTAAGGGTTGGTGTGATGGTGCAACAGAATAGCCACGGTCGCAGATTAGAGGACAGCCGATGTGATCGTCAGCTCTCCACTTAACCTTCAATCGGTCCAGTGGCTGTCTGATTACAGGCTGTGGAGGTGCATACAAACACACTGATCTCTAGACATGATTAAGCTGGCCTCTACTTTTCCAGCAATTGTAATTCCCTCACTGCTCCCTTCCCTCTGGTCTTCGCCCTCTCTCCCTCCCCCAGCGTCTGGTCCATCACAGCGCAGTCAGCCCCATTATTCTTCATCCCCAGAAACGCCCCGTTGTCACCCTCGCCTCACCTTACTCTGCGCCTTATTCATTTCCACGACGCGCTTTGGATGAATTCATCACAGACCACTTCACTTTCCCCAATCAGAGATCACTCTGTGATGGGGAGCCGTGGAGCTCGAGTCTGATTTGGTTTGGTGAGATGACATGGTGCCTCAGTTGGGGTAAATAATGCAGGTTAATAACACGCATCCAGCCTGTTTCAGACGATCCGCCAGTCCCTCGCAATCTCCGACAAACTAGACTACAATGAAGATCCATGGTAGCTCGTAGGTAAACGGTGCTGTATGGCTTTGTGCCTGGGGAGTGACAGCCTGATGTTACTCTGCTGTGTGCAGCGCTAGCCCTGCATTTGGTTGAGACCAGTGAGCACCCTAATGAACGATGCTCACCCTAGCCTCGCTGCTTCAATAAAGCTGACAGGGAGACAGATTAGTGGTGCTTTTAAAAACACAGAGAGTCCGGTTTAATGTCTTCTGCCATTAACATCACGCTCCATTAGCGGGTCCGCACACATATTCAAACTTTGCGTCTCATTTGGCCAGGCGACGCCCACACATCACCCGCCCACCAATGTGCTCTGTTTGCTGCCGACACACCCGTGGACGGCCCGGACTCGGACGGTGCCCCCTTTCCCTCCCGGGTGATTTATAGTGCTGACCTTGACATTTAAATTAGTTAGTCCCAGTTTTTTTTGTTTTTTTTGTTTTTTTTGGGGGGGGGAGCAGTGGACATCTGAGCGCGGCCGCTAAAGGGCAAAAACAATCCTCTTTGATAGTTTTCGAGGTGCGTTGCCCTCTTCTTAACAAATCGCCACTGTTTCTGGGCTCCCACAAAGCCCAATTGCTTCCTTCTCTTTTTTTGAAAATTTGTATGCAATATGCATGCAGTGATGTATGTGAATGTAAACTCATAATGAGTTGGCGATAGGCTACACTGCTTCAATAATAACCCATAAATCAAAGGCGCTGTCACACCTTGGTAAGCCCATGAAAAGCAACAACAGCAACAGCGTATGAGAGCACAAACCTGGTCTAGCCACCAAAGTCAAACACCCTTTCCGGGAGGGGGGCTGGAGAAAATATGAGTTATGCGCTGAAGGGCGGCGGGGTCACGCTGCACCTCATATGTCATATGTGTCAACTTGAGAGAAGCTCAATACCTGCAGAGCCAGTTGGACCCGAGGTAATCCTGCTCTGTGCCAATGATGGGGTCATAACCGGCTCCCATAAAGAAAGATCTGATTTTCCACAAGGTTGAGCTCTCTAATACTTCCTGCTCAAATACATCGGGCAATGAGCACTTAATCCACGCACTGGGGACCAAAAAAAACAGCTTAATCTAATCAAGAGTCTGGAGCTTAATTATCCCCCTAAAGTACACTCCAACAATGAGAGGATCTGTCTACATATGTTAAGATGGCAATTAGCCTTTCTTTTCTGTCATTTACACAGCTGGTAGCTTTTCACGAGTCCTCAAAAAGGAAGAAAGAAAAAAGAAACCTCCACCTCAGTCGCAGAAAAATATGAACTGGTGAATGAAAAGCTACTCATCTCCTGTCTTCCTGGGAATTAGCTGTGGAGAAGAGCGTCGTTGCGTTAGTCTGAGGGGAGCCGAGCCATATGAAGGGATTTCTAAGTGACAGCTGTCCGTGGTGCTGAAAACATCCAGCGCAAGTTTGCCAATTACGATAAGATGAGCTAAGAATGCAATATGCACGGGATCTGCCACTCACCCCAACAAACGATGTCGCATTAACAACAAAGAATGGAAAACGGAGTCCGAACTAAAATGCGGCACCTAACAGTGAGCCATAGCGATGCTACGATAACATACGCACACATCTACAGGACACGCGTGCGCCCGGACGTTCGTGTCCTTTTTAGCCACACACCTACTCGCCGCATCTGTATGGATGGGCTCAGATTGTCGTCGTATTATATTTGGATAGTGGAGCACAGATTCTGGGGCTTGTTCTCCAAAAGTTTAGCGCTCACTAACACAGGATAAAAATGAGCACTGCTACTGGATGCCTACCAGCTACCTCACACTATGATTTGTGCCACAGCCATGTGCTATTGCCAATCCCTCCATCTGACTGGGAACCCCACTGCCATGCCTCTTTTTCTCTGGACCACACCGCTGTCCTCTGCAACCCCTTCAAGCTCCCTTCAGTAGGGCTCAGTGGGAGGTTTGGGTATTAGGTGGCAACGGAGAACACGGACCGAGGTTTGGCGCTGGCTGCCAGCACCCTACCGAGAACCCTCCTACCCCCTCCTCCACGCAGAGGAGGAGCCAATCTACCCTGGAAGAGGTTAAGAGCGGGGAGCCGGCATGAGGCTCTCATCCGTCATTCTCCTGAATGGGTTTTGAGGACAATAAACCTGTAGCGCCAGGACGAATGGAGACGAAGTGCGCTGTCACCGAGCCAGGATTTATGGCTACCAATTTCACTGATCTCCTGCACAGAAATGAGGACTGATAAACAGTGATTAATCGCCTTTATATCCCATTTTACTCCCACCAAAAGTATATTAACTGTAGCTGTGATGATTTTGGAAAATGTCCTGAATCCTGCAATGTGGCCATCATTTTCGTTTTCTTTTTTAAAGGGAGGTAAAAGAGGAACACAGCAGTCAACAAGCTGGTCAGAGTTCGGGTTTTAGCGACTTAAAACAGCCTTTTGCTGCTCATTAGGGAGGTTTTGTTTCAAAAATGTATCTCTTATTTATGTTTCCCATCTTCCCAGCTGGCAAGCATATGTTGTCGTTTAGGCTTGGCAAACTCCAGCGCCATGTCAAGACGACTTGAAAAATTAGCAGCCAATAAATCACCCAACCCCTCCTGCTTCCCCTGCCTGGAGTGGTGGACCACACTCCCTCTGATTTATGAGATGATTTGGGAAGTGTGTGTGTGTGTGTGTGTGTGTGTGTGTGAGTGAGAGAGAGAGAGAGAGAGAGAGAGAGCAAAATGGAGAGTGTGTACATGGAAGAGGGGACATGTATTTGAGTCTGTGCTCTACATAGGTTATCTATTTCTGTGTGCTGGAGTGCTTTGGTCTGAGAAGCAGGGCAGGTGTTCGTGTTGCGCGTGGATATGGGTCAAGTGAAATTATTGTTTATGTAAGCTGAGACTTACTTAACGTCCCGATTTTCAATTTAGCGGAAAGGCGGCACGTTTTTTGTGCCTGAGCGTGCAAGAAGAAGAGGGATGAGCGTACGTTTGTGTGTGTGAATAATTATCGGGAGAAGATGTCGAAACTAAAGGAATGTTGGTGGGGGGAGGAGGTGAGTGGGAGGCGGGGGAGGAGGCTCGGAGGGGGTGAGGGGTTGGGGATGAAATAAAAATGATAGATGACTGCTTTCTGTCATGGACAGTTATTTAGAGGTTCGCCGTAAAGCTGTCCGGGGAATGAACAGATTTTAGTCTAATGAGCAGAAAGGAAAGCCGTTAAAGTGGCGCGATGTGCTCAGCACTTCTTCCAAATGAAATAGTACCATTTCCCCCTCATTAAAATGCAAAGGGTTCATATAACATACAGCAATAAAGCTGGCATGTCGAGGCAGAGAGAGATAGGGAAAACCCCACTGAGCTCATCTCATTCCTCCATTACTGAGACCAGAAGGAATAGCGGCCTTCGACAGGGTAGGTGCCAACAATATCGCTCACTCAATCTCCTTTATTCGGTTAGCTCTGTAAAAGTCAATCTGGCGCACTTGGCAAATCCATCCACAGCAGCAGCCTCCACAATCTGATAACAGTTGCAGGGGCGCTTGCTCTCGAAATCATTTTTTTTCAGCGTTACAGTTGCACACCGCGCAAACAATGGCTCAGGCTCCCTCAGCCACTCAGAGAGGCTTGGATCATCCACTGCTTATCTGAGCCGCTCTCCGATTCACTTTGATTCGAGGGGAATTTCATGTTCACTAGGTTCAGGATGAACCTGATTGTAGAAATTCAGGGGTCAGACTGGGACAGGCTGCGGCTGATAGTGGCCTTGGGTACGGTGCAATGCATACAGTGGAGGGTGGAGAGAAAAACACTGAAGACAGCTCTTACCGGCATACAGTTCAGGACCGTAGACAGCTCCGACCACTGGATTCAGCTTCCAGCCTGGTGAGAGGACCGAAAGAAAAAGTTGACTCACAGCGACGACTACGAGCGAACTCTTACTGTCTAGTTTGGCACTCACCGTTCGTGTACGGGTTGGCCACTTTTTTGTTTGTCATCACTCGTGCTGTCGCGTTGTTCACCTGTTCCAAGCAGCAAACACAAAGCCTGTGATTACTGACCTTTACATTTACCATCCACGTATCCACGGCGAGCTATAAGCGAGCAGCAAACCAAGATGAATAAAGACAGATTCATAAAATAAATGATTATGTAAATTTGTTTGTAGCACTTTAGTGTGATTGAGTTTTGGTTCGCCCTTTCATGAATTTATTCATCATTTCAATTTTCTTACAGATGATTATATTACTGGAAAGAGGGGGAAAGCATGCACCAATTACCCACAGGTATGAATAATAATAATAAAAAAAAAACATCCTCAGAATTGGTTGGATAAACAAATGGATTCCAAAAGCAAAACACAGACAGTGCTTTGATTTTCTTCTATTGACCTGATGAGAATGCCTGAGTCCGGGCTCGGCTCGTCGTAAACAAAAACAGAATTAGAGCAGGCAACGGTAAACTGTGGCGATAGGGGAATGCACGACTGATGGCATGCGTTCACTCTGCGTTGTCAGGTAATGATGGACAACTGGTGTGTCCAGTTTGGCGTGTATGGATCCCGCATTCTACCGAGAAGGATTTAAACGCACCATTGTGCATGCACACATCCAGGCACACGCACACACACGCACAGACAAAGCAGCCGCATGCTTATGCAGAGGTGTATGGGTAAGTTGAGAAGGCAGCAGGCAGGCAGAAGAGAAGATGAGAATAAAGGGAAAAATGAAAGCACCTCTATTTTGCGTCCCTCTACGATTGTACCGTTTAGTTTCTCCCGTGCACGATCAGCATCTGTGCTTGTTTCAAAAGTTACAAACCCAAAGCCCTGAGAGCACCACGTTAGCCGTTGGTAGAGAGAAAAAGGAGAAGGAAAAGATGGACACACACACACACAGAGAGAGGAGAAAGAAAAGGGAAGGGAGGAGAAAAGGTAGAGAGAGGTGAGAAGACAGGAGTAGGTGAGCAGCAGAGTCGAGTTGTAAGCAGCCAGATTAATTAGAGGCAGTTAGTGAGGCGTCAGGAAACAGCAAACAGAGAGATCCGAGGAGAAGAGGATAACGGTGACATGACCTCACACAACAACACCAACAAACCTGCCTGCTTTACCCAATTAAACAGCACGGCACC
Source organism: Tylochromis polylepis (assembly GCA_015107715.1). Classification (NCBI taxonomy): domain Eukaryota; kingdom Metazoa; phylum Chordata; class Actinopteri; order Cichliformes; family Cichlidae; genus Tylochromis; species Tylochromis polylepis. Next base: position 9,969 of record VVHJ01010257.1, on the reverse strand, counting down.
GGTGCCACGGGTGAATGTCAGGAAGCAGCGGCTGCCATAATAGTCGCATAATTATCTACACAACTTCAGCAGAGCAGCCGCTCACGCGCCGCTGTCTGCCTTTGAAGACGTGGGCAACGGCAGAAGGAGTGAGGATGAATTCTCCGAACAGACACGTTAACTTGATCTCTGGCTATTTCTTATTCACCGCACTAATAGGTGGGCCATTTTTATGGAGGCGAAATTACATCGGCTCATTGACGCAAAAAAAAAAAGAAAAGTGAATGGTGTCATTGCAAATATGCTCCTCTGTGATAGAGACGAGTTCCCATATTGACTTTAAACCCTGACCAAAATATAACCAACCTCTCATTTCCACCCCTCCAAACTCGCTCTCTCTGCCTGGCTCCCCTGGGGGGTTTGTCACTTCCTTGAGTTATGTGGACTGGGATGCTGGACTCTCTATACCAGAAGCATTAAGATATTCTGGCCAAACAAGTCCCATTCCTGTGGTTTCTATATATACTTATAGAGGTATAGGCTGGGGGAGAGAGAGCATGGTCGGCGCTGCCTGATAATTGCTTGAGGATGTAATACATGTGAGAGATGGCGAGCGGAGTGATCTTGTATGCATACGCAGGTTCTCTGGGCTGCTATTTCTAGCATAAATAACACGCGACCTGTCCTTGGGGAAAGAGAGATAAAGAAATAAATTCAAAAAAGGAATTGAGGGCAAAATTAATCCTTTGGACATTCACCCGACTGTGGTTACCCCCTCTATCTTTTTTTTTTTTATCATGCACAAATAATTAGCTTACAAGAGCACAGAGTGGAGCCACCATTTTTCAAAGGAGACAAACATATTGAATGCAAATTGCCAAAGCTTCATAGGAAATAGATTGTTTATTAATGGCCTGGTAGGTTCATTATATAGCACACAGAGTGCAAGAGGGAGAGAGGCATCATGGGTAATGGCTTTGTAGGGCACAAACAATAAATGCTTGTTACGGGCGGAGGAGACCGGTTTATCCGGTGCTCAATCTTGTCTGGCAGAAGGGGCTGAGTGCAGCAGCGTCGCCTGGTTCCGGGGCTCCCTGCACGCCTGTATACGAGCCCAAAGTACTCCCAGGTATGAATGGGAATCAATAGCATTCATGCCTCAACACCCAGCCAGGGAGCCTGTCGCCTTTATGAATGGAAAGCTGTGGAGCTTAGTACACTCTATTAAATGAACAGCTGGATGAGTAGCTCTCGGCTGCTCACACCTCCGCAGGCTTCACCTGTCCTGCTACGTGGTTAGGAGACTGATACCGCAGTAACGCATCAACGCTGTGGCCATTTTTCTGGCGGCTGGTTGGCGCGTTTAGGAGTACAAATTATCTTTGAGACAAATGTATAAATGATCCAAGGTGTGCAAGTTCACAATGTTGTTTAAGGAGGCGCAGCTTGAATTATAAGCAGTGTTTCTTCTTTTCGGTACAGATGACCTTTAAGAACATTGCTGTCTGCATTCTGCATTTTTCTTTGTCGACAAATTGTACAAGAAGATAGAACTAAAATATTGTGTTTCCTTTGCCGTCCATAAATTTATTAAAAATACGTCACTGAGTCATTGCAAATAGCCATTGCTTACACATACACTGCTCTGCTACTGGAGAGTCTCACCTGAGCACCAGGTCCGCTGCTGAAAATAGTCCCTAGCAGTAGTATTTTACTTCCGTTTAAGTCATGTTTCCTTTCAAAAACACAACTTAAATAAGGGGGTTGACCCAGGTTTGTGGCCTCCTTCAGTTGTTTTGTACTTTATTTCCTCTCACTATAAACTTCTTTGCTGATGATACTGTGACATATGCCCCAATCTTTTTCCAGCAGAGCCACTGATTCACCCTCAGTCTTCTAATGATATTTTGCAATTACTGCAGCACTACTTTAAAATGCCGAAGACACCAGCTGTGTGGCATTCTCCACCTTGGCATGTGACTCTACCTGTCCTAGACTTTAAATGGCACTTTATTGTTCTTGCTGAGTATGTACAGGTATGAGCATATTAAATTAAATACATAGGTTCACGTAAACATATATGTTCATGTATAACTATACAAATGTAAAGTTGGATAAAATTATAGTATTTGGTTATGATTAAGAAATACAAACAAACAAAATGTGTAAGTTTCTAATTCTTCTACCAGTTTCCAAAGTTAAAACACACTCGAGCGCATAGCGCACTTTGCTCTGTAAGCATTTCTAGGCACCGGCTTTAACCGCTGAGAATAATCTTTATTCTCGAGCCATTTGTCAATAAACTTGAATCTACCCATTTCTAATGAGGAGGCTTGCCTTGGAAGGTCTTTTTCAGGGTTTCTATCACTGTATTGCAAGTCATCCTGGGAAACATGGGCAAAAGCCTCAGAGAATGTTTTGCATTTTTAATATAACCTACAACCATTAAGTTAGCTAGTGCAGCCTACTGTGAACGTTAACCGTTTTTACACGTACATAAAGAGTCAACTATAAAGCACAGGCCATAACCACGCAGCCACACTCTATGAAAACATTTTGTGCTTGAAACTCTGCTGTTAGGTTTAACAGCAGAGTTTAATTTAAGATTTATATTCAACATCAAACCAGGTTTCTAACAACAAAAACAACACAAAAAAAAACCTACCATTAACTTCCACAGCCTGTCTTAGACAATCGAGATATTCAGTATTGTTCTGCGGGCCCATCAGCACTCCAGCAATTAAACCCTTCATCACAGTTTTATTATTTATCGCACTTTAATAGTTAAATCTAATTAAACATTCCCATGCACTACTCTTGGTAAAAAAAAAAAAAAAAAAAATTTTTTTTTTTTTTTTTTTTATTTTTTTTTTTTTTTTTTTTTTTCT
>VVHJ01010243.1:2732-12747 GCA_015107715.1 Tylochromis polylepis | reverse complement strand
AGATATATAGATATATAGACATAGTGAGCATACAGTGACAATGACCTTTGTAAACCAAATATGAAAATTTTGTGCTGAGTCCAAGCTAATGTCTGACTCCTAAGACATAGGGTTAAAATGGAAATAGAATCATGTACATGCATTACAGGAATTTCTAGAACTATAAATATAAAGCCTCTCTTCTCTGCTGTTGTTGATGTGGAGGTATGATGATGTTTTATCTGATGACTGATTCTTTTAAATGTATGATGCACACATACTTTTGCAGTACACATTTCATTCCTTATGGGATCATTTACATATCCATCCATCATCCATCCATTCTCTTATTCTTAGTCGCACAGGGCTGGAGACTATCCTAGCTACCATAGGGCAAGAGGCAGGGTACACCCTAGACAGGTCGCCAGTTTGTCACAGGGCTAACACAGAGAGACAGACCATTCACACTCATGTCGTTGCACTGTGGGAGGAAGCCATAGTACCCAGAGTACCCAGAGAGAACCCATGCAAACACAGGGAGAACATGCAAGCTCTAGGCAACAGTGCTAATCACTCCTCCATCGTGCTGCCATGCATGTGCGTTTCCATATGCTTTTCAAGTATTGATTCATTGTTTGGCAATTGCATGCAACATTTACTTTTACTTCACAGGTGATGGTCTGTTGGTGTGGCAACAGACCTGAAGTCTACTTTTCTATGCATTTACAAATGCAAGTACAATTCCAGTGAAGGTATATTAGTGTGGCAACAATCAATGACAAACAAAGATGCTTCAGAGAAGCCTGATATTTCTTCTTTTGATCTGTAGCGCTTTAGTGCTCTCCTCAGGATGGGAAAATCAAGGCAAGACTCTATGATGAAAGATAAAACCAGTTTATTTTCAATGTATGTTTGTTTTGTGTATCTCATCTAACATGCTCATGCGCTCTTTAGGCTACGTCTGTGTGTGTGTTTTTGTAGTCTTTTTGTAGTTCCTTTGTACATAAAGTGTAGTCTCTGCATTCTCGTTAGTGCATGTGGTCAAGCGTGGATTAATTAGCAGTGATGTAATTCACACTGTCGCCTCTCATTACTTTCAAAGTGCACAATCCCCACCCTACTCTTTATCCCTCTTGCTCCCTCCTCACTTTTTGTTCCCCTCTTTTTATGTCACCCCATTCCCTTGTTATACTTTCGGCGCCACACACTTACACACACCTGCCTCTTGTTTTTCTACCCCTCTCTGCCTCCCTCAAACCCTTCCTCTCTCCTCATCTTGATTTTATTTTATACTGTTACCACTCACCCTCATATCACCTTTCATCACATCAACTTTTCTATCTCTCAGCACATTGAGCATTACTTTCCCCATGGTGGACATTCTCAATTCTCTTGTTTTTACCCCAAGGGCCCAGGCGCACCAGCAAAAGGAATTTAAGATTTATATCAGCAAAATTTCATTTTATTTCTGCAAAAGTACAGCATTGCAACAACACAGAACTGCAATGAGCACCATTTCCCACAAGCCAAGACCGTAGCAAGTGAAGCACCACCAACTTGAGAGAGTAAGTTCATTCAAGTCCATCATCTAATAAGCTAATCTATATCACAGACTGTTTGCAAATGATAGATGTAGCCACTGTGTTGTTATCCACTTGTTTGTGGATTCACATTTTGGAGTCTCCATTTTAGCTTTGTGGTGATATGCTTGCTATTTGGAGCCAGACGTGAGTGACCACATTAGGATCACAAGGTGGAGTCAGTTAGGCAGCACTAGCAAGCTTGACTAGCAGGCAATCATACAGACACAGATACTGTGTAATATACTAATATTAGAATTTCTAAAAATGGACCACAGACAGCTATCACAACAATCCAGTTTTTCAGACTACTGTATTAAAATATCCCAAAAAAGGCACGAGCTAGACAAACACAGTTGAGTGGTGCATGACTTATACAGCAAGGTTAAGCATGAAGCTCAAATCTAGCAGCCTGGGCAGCAAATGGTTCCACCAAAGGCCGACAAAAATTCCTCTTAAGGAAAAAAGCCAGATGAAGGTATTTCAAATCTGGAGAGCATCCAAGAATCACACTCGATACAAGGAAGATGGAATTAGCCTCTGAAATGATCTTGACAGGAAGCATGACACATGACGTAGCAAAGAATAAGGATGCCAGAGCTCTTGATCAAAAGGCCTTGTATTGTGGTTTCATCAGTCACCACCATACCTCAGTGCCATAGCTAAAAATCACCCCAGGTTACAACCACTCACACACACATGTTTCTTTCCTTCACATAGTAGAGCTTACAAAAAACACACTATTTGGGTGATATAACTATATAACAATGAACATGCATGTCAGATGATAAATGACAGTTCATTAAGAAGATAATTTACTAATGTTGTTTATCATTAGCACAAAAAGGATTATTATAAGAGGAATGTTCATTTCAGATGGTTCCATAAGGGACTGTGAAGACTTCAAGTACCTGGTCTTCTTGACTGTTGTGTTATTTTTCTTTATATCTTCTTTAGTTTGAATATTACATGTTTAAAAACAATACTAAGTGAAAAGCAATCTTTTTATTTTGCTAAAAGCACATTTCAAAAAGAAACTCACTCAACTGAACACTGCATAAAGTTCTGGTCCAACCAATGGGATAAAAGAATAATATTTCACTGCTCACGTTCACAGGGACTTGCTATTTTATTTAACAGTTCTTCGGGAAAGGTCATATCTAATAAAAAAGATGCAAATGGTCACTAGGGTGTGCTAGTTATGAATATAGAAGAGTGATTCTTTATCATCCACAAGCTTTATGGTTACAATATCAGCCCACAGAACAATGATTTAATGTGAGTTGTTAGCTCCTTGAATGATGAAATGAAAGCCTTTTATCATACTGATAAAACTGTAGTCAAGGGAGATTTGAACACAATTCTGGATGAATAGAAGGACAGGTGTCCATCAGGTTGAACACACATCACTTTATCAGGAATCTTTATGGATTCAGTAAGCCTGACTTTAGAAGATATATAGAGAGTCAATAGGTGTTTCAGCGCACCTGGTTTAAACCAACCAGAACCAGTAATCCCTGAATCCATTACTGGCTACCTTTATAAAATAAAACTGTGATTATCAGCTGATATTATCTCTTAAACACTAGATACACTAAATACACTTAGAACTAAAGTCACTCAAGTCTGTTAAAAATTAGAATTGGTCTCTATAAAAGACCCCCAAATTAATTTGTATATAATCAAATCCAAGTTCCTTAAATATAATGCAGGAAAATATTCAGTTTCTCATTTCTTGTGGCTGTGAAAGAAGAAAGTGTTTAATTAAGGAATGAAATACACAAAGTAACAAAAATAAACCTACAGAAGAGGACAGTTTAATCTTTGTATTGAACTGCATAAAAATATTGCTGCAGACTAGAAAAAACTCATGAAGAGAAAAATGTCATCAAAACATTAGTGATTATAAATGATCAACAAAACAATCTCTAATGAAGTCTCTTTTTTTTTTAATAGATCAAATCAAATCACCTTTCTCTGAACATGACTACTCAGTCTTTTTGGAAGAAATTAAAGATAAAATTCCCACAGCTGATAGAGTTCCAAAATATCTGTGACACAAAAATAACACGCCCATCAAGAACCATAATATGCACTCAAACACTTACCGTCAGAGAAAATAGTTCAGCTCTGATGATTTGACAGCAAATCTTTGGACATTTTTGTAGTGAAATTTCTAAAGTTTCTGAGGTTTATGCATTTTACAAACTTTACAAGAACTGGTCTGGTAATGGAAGTTAAAGTTAAAACTTGGTGTGCTAAGAGCTAGCCATTGGGCATGTTAAAGGCCTGCTAAACTCTTAACCTTTTGCAACAGCTTCATACCTCACCTATTTTACAAGAAAATACAAATGTTGTTTTGGTGCAGTTTTTGGACACTGACCCTTTTTTTTTTTTAATAATAATTTTCCCTCTTTACTATACCACTATAGTAGATTTTAACTCAAACAAGGTGGCAAACTTTAATACAAGAAGTTAAACAAAGATTAAAGTATTGCATTACCTGTTTAAGAATTACAGCCACTTTTATACACAGTCCCTCTATATGGCTCAAATGCACATAGCATAATTTTCTTTTGTTTTTTGTTTTTTGCCTGTCCTGTTCGGTACTTTAGCAATTAGAATTGTTGTCTGAAGGCCAAGAAAGATGCCCAGTGGATTTATTTTTTCAAGTGGATCATTATGGCTATGCCATATTGGTCTACTTGACTGATCTTTATTATTATTATTTATTTTATTTTATTTATTTATTTTTATTTATTTATTTTATTATAGACTGGACAGACATGACTGGGGGATAGGAAAGAAAGAAAGAAAGAAAGAAAGAAAGAAAGAAAGAAAGAAAGAAAGAAAGAAAGAAAGAAAGAAAGCCAGAGGGGAAGAGGGACAGTGAGAGAGGACATTAAAAAATCCACTGGATCACCTGTTGAAAGAAAAAAAGAGAAAACAAGCAAAAAGAAAGCAACACAATAGGGAGACCACAGCAACAACCTAGATAAGTGTAAGTAACAGTAAATACTAAATATTGAATGTTATTGAGCAGTACACAAGACCAACAGCGTACGATATGTTTTGAGGTAGCAGCCAAGGAAAATATAGTTTGTGTCTGTGAGCACCCCTGTGTGCGTGATCGCGCTTGTATTCAAAAGTTTTCTCCATGTAACTATCTGCTAGAGGGTGTGGGGAGCCATAGTCCTGCCCCCCAGGGCATGAAGCAGGCATGGAGGAGATCCAGGCCCCAGACATCCAGAGGCCCCCCAGAGCGCAAGAGCCCAATGAGGACCACTGGAGGGGCAGCCACGCCACCCTCCTGGAAAGGGCTGAGGACAGCCCCAGATGTGGGGTCACCCAGCAGCCATGGTGCAGAAGCTACAGGGGGCTGTGGTGATGAGCCCGCAGGCTCTGCCGCCAGCCAGCCATGCCAGAGCAGACCGAGCCCCGTGCCCAGAGGCCCGACTGAGCCACGGGCGCCAGGCAGCCGCCGGGAGTGAGCCAGTACATACCTGAGCTCCCAGCCCCGGACACCGAGAACCACCAAAGCACCGACGTTTGAGGGCATTAGCCACCGGCAGGGAGTGTGGTGGGGGGAGAGATGTTCCCAGAGAGGTGGAGTCTAAGTCCCAACCTGACACATAGACATAGACAAACAGGCACACACAGACACAAACATGCATTCCCACCATCATGCACACATATACAAATACTCGACACTCGCTCAACGTGGAGACAAACAGAAATGAACACTGTACACACCCTCACACTCCCCAAACATACTCTATACCCCCAGGTCCAGGTACCACTGCCCCCAGAGGTGCAATCCTCCCCCAGACCCAGGAGATGTTACCCTTTTCCCTGGGGTGGAGACAAGCAGACCGCCCCCAGTCTTGCAGCAGCAGGGAGGCCCAGTGTCCCAGATTCTTGGATTCTTTAATTTAAATTATGAAATATGGTGTTCAGTTAAAAAATAAAAGGTTAAAACATTAATTTCCTCAGACATCATTCTTGCAAATAAATTAAACATACACATCTATATGTAATCCCACATCTACCATAGTCTTCTTTATCCAGATCTTCCAGTGTTTAGCACTCTATGGTCCCTAAAAGCATAACCTACTCAAACAAAATCTTTAAAAAGGAACTGTGGCGGGGTGTGGTTTGTGGCTCAGCTGCAGGGGAGGGGTGGAGCAGTGGGTTCAGGGGACAGTGTCAGGGAAGGCTAGCCGGGACAGCTGATTTTCACCACGCTAACCGCACCTTCCCTATTTCAGTAGCCACTGGGGCCTGGAGGGGCAGGGTGGGTAGAAAGCTACTCTAGAGCAGCATAGAGGTGGCTGCAGCAGCGGCATGGTCCAGAGGAAGCGTGGCTGCTGGATGCCATTGTCCTGGAGCAGTTTGTGGAGGGCCTTCTGGGGGAAACAGTGCAGTGGGTCAAGTGTCACCTGCTCATCCTGTAGTTTTGTCTTCAGTAACTGGAAAGCGTGCTATTAAATGGAGCATTTGTATGAAGGTAAATATGTTGCAAAATGTGGCTGAACCTGAGCAAAGAGTGTAGCCCTGTACACTTCAGAATTTATCCTACTATTTCTATCAGCAGTCAGTTCATCAGTGAACATTAATGACTCACTTCCACTGGTAGCCATACATGCCTACGCTCCCCCATGGTTGACAGATGATGTGGTAGACTTCTAATCTCAAACTTATTCTTGCCTTTCTCCATACCTTTCTATCATTCCAGTCCAGATTAAACATGGTTTTATATGTTCATTTTATTGTTCAGAACTGTACAGCCACTTTTAGGTGTTTTCTTGTGTGTAACCAGGGATTTGCACTATGCTTTAAAATGTGTATTTACTTAATGAAGGCATCTCTTGATTGCAGACTTTGACAGTGATATGCCTTTCTCCTCCAAAGCATTGTCTTGGTTAGATGTTGTAAAGGTTTTTTTCTTATCCATGGAAATAATTCTTTCATGATGCATTTGTTCTGTACTGTGTTTTTTTCAGGCCATTTGGTGTTGTTGAGCTGGTCCATGCATTCCTTCTTTTTATGAATGTACCAGATTGTAGATCTGGGCTATCCTAATGTTTTTGCTATTTCTCTGATAGATTTATTTTGTCATTTCAACGTAATGATGGCCCAATCACATTCTCTTTGGAACTTATATTGAGAGTTCCAGTGAAAAGCATTACACACTTGGAATTAACCCCTGTTCTATTATCTGCTTAGAATGTCATGAAATAAGGAGAAAACAGGCTTCATCCTTCCATAAAACTACTTGTCAGTCAATTTCTTATTACTTGGGGGGCTGGGTTAAATTCCTAGAGATAATACTAACCCTTGAATTCTACTTGAAAGTCTACACTGTAATCACTTCTTGATTGTTTGACGTAAAATCAGCTGTCGTGGTGTGCTGAGGCAAAATTGCAAAAAAAAAAAAAAAAAGAAAAAAGCTCATCATCCAATACCTTTTGAACCTAACTGTATCTTTTGATATAACTAAAGGTCGGTATATCTTTCCCTCCCTTGTGTGAGTGTGACTGTGGAAGAGAGAGAAAGAATTAATGAAAGAGTAAGTGATTCCAATCTCTTTCTATTTGCTATGGGAGAGAAAAATGACCGATTAACAATAGATAAGAGGCACATAATGTGATATTACATAATGAACACATATATCACATGCTCAAAACAACTGGTTAAAATAAAGTTGAATGCATTTTTATCCCCAAGGATGAATACTATGTCCTGTACCTTTGCTATGTTCCTCCCTCTTGTCTCATCCAGTCCAACCCAACCTTGTGTAGCATTCAAGTGAACAGTGATTGGCCCGTGTAAAAGCCATGTGTCAAATTCAAGGACATCAGTAAAATGAGAATAATATACAGCTTCTTCTTCAGTGCTTCTTCATCAGTATTATATAATGAGACGTGTAGCGGATCCCCGTTTTCCAGTCTCATATATTATTTCACCTTCTCTTGGATGTTAGTCGGAGAGTGGTATCAAGCCAAAGTGAGGTATCAGAGGGGACTGGTATAAAATAGTGGATCAGAAAGAGAGATCTAAAGAATGGCACAAATTAGGAGTGACATATTGTGCTTTTTCATGTCAATGTCTCATAAGATTTTAGAACAAAGACAAGTCGTTTCAAATGAGTGGGGCATTCAAAAAAACAAACAACAGCTTTCAGAATGTTCCACTGGACTGATCAGTGGTTTGCCAAATATCAGTCACTGCTCTTTTTTTGGTGCAGTTTTACACTGTGTGTTTGTCCTTCCTGATAGCTGAGGTAGACTGAGGATATGTACGTGAGAGACAGTGTAAAGACAAGTCCAACAATAAGTCATGATTGATTTTGTCCCCTGCCAGTTGGAGGAAGAGACAAACACGTTCCCCACAGGGCCTAGTGAGATAGATTGTGTACCACGAATGCCATTGTTACTGAAAACCACATTTTCCCTGACAGGGCAACGCAATTTCTCCTCCTTCTCTCCTCTTTTCTCAGGATGGCAAATACTCTTAGTCTGATAGATGGCATTTTATCCAATCACACATCTCTCGTCTTCTTTGTTTCTCTCATCCCATACCAAACACACACAAAAACATAGAAGAAGAGCGACAATGGTAAACACGAGTCCAGTCCACATACTGTATGCACGTTTTAAAAGTCAGCAATTAAATTAAAGCGCATCTGGACTTTACTTGATACGCCCACAAGCAGTTGGTATTTAAGCAAGGAAGGATCTTAAGTCCTTTGTTTAAAAAACATGGGGGGATGTAAAACACATGACAGTCTTTATATGAGAAAAAATGGAGAGAACATAGTTAAGCATAGAGAACAAAAGGTTCTTTGTTATGGCGAGAGTACTTATGAAAAAAGGTTTTGTGTTATTTAAGTGAGTACATCAGTCACTCAACAATGTTTCACCAAGCTGCAAGTAAAAGCATGTTATACTGAACACTGATTATCGAATGAAAAGTCAAACTAAAAGAGGTCTCCTGATGACATTTACAGTACTGTGAAATATTCTTGAGCACTATTAATAATAATAATACATTTATATTTTGTCGAGAAACTGGGAAATAAGTGCAGCACTTTATTGAAACAGGTACAGCGATTTATTGTATTTCCATATATGTTTACATACATGAAACTGGAGAGATTGTAGAGTTCTAAAAGTCTTAAAAGTCATCATTTAGTATGACCGTCTTTATTCTTAAACACAGCCTAAACTCTCTTATCCAAGCTTTCTTGTAATCTCTTTAAGTAGTCTCCAGGATTAATTCTACAGACTTCTTGACGGACTATCAAAGCTCATGTTGAATGTTGGATGCCTTTTGTTTCATTCTCTGTCAAGATGATCCCACACAGTCACACTTGAGATCTGGACTTTGGGGAGGCCATTCCATGACTGATAGTGTTCCACTGCATGTGTCTTTCTTTCCAGGAATTTCCTATACTGCATTGGTGGTGTGGTTGTCTGATGGTACTTTTCTGATGATCCTGTGTTCATCTTTCCATCAATTTTGATAACATTACCACCACCGCCGCCACTGGCAGAGCCCAAAACCATGACGGAGCCTCCAGTGTGTTTTACAGATGTCTGTAGACATCTGTTGAACCTCTCTCCTAACTTCCTCCATATGTAATTTGGCATACTTCAGCCTTTTCTCGCTGTTTTCCTTCCTTAAGAATGGCTTCTTTGAAGCCACTCTTGCCACTTAAACCATTTCTGATGGGCCTTTGGTGAACAGTTTTTCTATTTCTGAAGGACATGACTTTAAGAGACTGTTTTTATTTGTGTCACGTGTCCATTTTCCTTCATTTTTTTTAAAGACACTCTGCACACTGTGCCAAGATATGCTGAGTTTTTGATGACTAGCTTTTTTGGAATAACCTTGTTGGTCCAAATTACTATTTTATGCCTGAAAAACTGTGTCATCTTTGGCATTTATTGGAACACATCGTGTGTTTTTGTGAAAGGCGGCTAGTAAAAAGGTACCACTATAAAAATCACAAGAAGGCCTTGTTGGAAGCAAACGGTAAAGAAATGATGGGTGATGGTTGAAACAACTTATGAAACACTTTCAAACATCCAGAAACATTTTAAATTCTAGTAGTAACAGAAATCTAAGAATTTTATTAGAGTGCACAACCAAAACACACACACACACACACACACACACACACACACACACACACACACGCACAGACACGCGCACACACACACACACACAACACCTAAATAAATATATAAAACAAGAAAGGGAACAATGAAATATAGCTATATTCCATTCTTGAATTCTCCAGTCAACGGGCTGTCGTGCTTTGAACAAAAGCTGTGTAGGCTGACAAAGGCACATTGTAACAGTGCAGGACCCTTGCTGTGTTTTCTCATCTGCCAGTCAGCTCCTGTTGATTACAGCTGGCTGCCAGGAAGAAGAAAATTAATCAGTGGTGT
>VVHJ01010242.1:5849-17995 GCA_015107715.1 Tylochromis polylepis | reverse complement strand
CCAAAGATATGGCGAGTTGAAAATGCCTCTCGTTACAGATTTTCAGCTGGGACTTTCACTAAGCGTCCATAGAGATTGAATGGGGAGTTTTCAGACCTTGTGTTGCTTTGAGGCGATTTGTAAGAGAACGGTAGGTCCCACAATAATGACGGTGACACTTTCTGAAAGCCAACAAAAATACCTACGTTTTGATGTATAATTTGTGTGGATGGAGTGAAAATTGAGCGATTAAGAAGCATTTGTTTGGACATGAAGAACAGATTCAAACCTTAGAGTGAGTCACTCTAGGTCACATGACTTGTTCTCCATTCATTTCAATGGGGGAAAAAATTGCATAAAAAGCTGAATATTGCAAAAAGTATAGATGTTAGAAATACCAAAAGATATAGCTGGAATTAGCAGAAAGAGCAGAATATTTTAAAATTTTAACGGTGAAAATAGCACAAAAACTGTGGATGTAGTTAAATGCCAAAAAAAGCAACTTGAAGAAAAAGAGGAACTCAATAGTGTGGATGCTTCACAGCATCCACACAACAATTACGATGGAGCAAAACGATGCACTAAAACACTGCCTGACCTACCTGACAGATGGGGCACAAACACAAACATGAGATACTGTGGGACCACAGCTCGAGCGCCGACCTCCAGGGATAAAACGCCACAGGTCTAACATGGCTGAAGCTAGCACTGAAACAGAAATCTATCGAAAGGTTCGAAACAGGCTGAGCACTGCCACTGAAAACAAAGAAACAAACATTGTTTGACATCCATGAGTAAAAATTTGGGAATTTTCACCTAATAACTCAAATTTTTCAGTCATCAGAAGTTTGAGTTACAGAGTCAAACTTTTGAGACTTCTGTGGCCAAAAATGTTTCTTTGGGTGTAAAAAAAAGCTTCCTCAAGTCTGGAGCGGAGCTGTCTGTTTTCCAGCAGGGGGCACTGATGGCACCGCGGCAGGTTTTGGGACGGAATCGGCCAGCAGCCAGGCGTGGAGGGAGCTGGCCGGATCTCTGTGTGCTGTGGCGAGCGTGAGTCCGGGTGAGAGCAGTCGTCACCGGGGCAACCACCATCAGCATCACCACGACTACCAGAGCAGTGGGGACGAGGCCAACGAGGACGGCGAAGAGGACTACATCGCGGCGGCCGAGGCCGCCATCGCGGCGCTCGGCAGCAGGGTGGACTCTCGGTGCCGGAGCTTCAGGGACTGCAAACCTCTGCTCATCCACAACTCCTCTGGGACGGCGTCGAGGGAGTTCCGCAGGGCACCTGTCCAGGTAGACGCGCACCTGTTACCTGTCTTTGATATGGTGCTCCTCTCTCCAGCTGTTAGATTAAGATCAGTCCTCAGAGGCGATGTTTTCCTCTCATGATCTTTCCTCAGTCTGTTTGCTCCTCCCTGTCAGTCTCCTCTAGATGAGCCAGTGGTCCTGACAGACGAGGTCATCTTCCCCCTCACCGTCTCTCTGGACAAACTCCCCGTCAGCACCCTTAAAGTCAAGGTCCGCCTGGTTTTTGATGCAGATATTTGGTGTTGTGTGAAGGCTTTGAGTCATAGCTCCTTTGGTCAGTAAGTTTGCTCTGTGTGCGTTCAGGTGATGGTCACGGTGTGGAAGAAGGAGGCGGAGAAAGTGGAGGTGCAGGAACTTGGCTACCTGAGCGTGCTGCAGCAGCGAGAGCCGACCCACACCTTCAGACACGACCTGAACACCTTCAAGGCTCAGGGTACGCACACTGAATGCTTCATAAGAACGCTGTGGTTAGAGCGCCACAGGAGGCAGACTGTTCCATTAAACATAAGCATTCATTTCACCGAGGGCTGAGAGGAAACAGGAAACAGTGCACACCTGACAATAACTGACACAGGTGAAGATAAGCACAGATTTGACACTCACGAAGCAGAACAAACAAGATGCAACAGGAAAGTAAACTTCAAAATAAAACAGGAAGTGCTGAACGCAGAGACAAATGGACGCTATGAATAAAAGTAATGGAATGACGAGACCTCTCTGCATTTAATCATTTCTTATTACTGATGTGTGGCTCTCTTCCACAGCGGGGTCGTTGGGTTCTTGTCTGTGGTGTTATTGTAGGGTCTACCTTAGAATATAAAGCTCCTCGAGGTGACTGTTGTTGTGATTTGGCGCTCTATAAATAAATTGAATTGAACTGAAGCGAGACACGTGCAGGAGCGTGGTTGCATCGAGACGTGAGCCAGAACACACAACCTGAAAATGGAGTCGTTAGCAGAACATCCCATCAAGACAAATGCTATAACAGTAAAAAACAATAAATCCAACCGTGGCACCATGACGGAGGTCAGTCACTGGATAGTTTTTAGTGTTTGCTGTTCGTCTCTGTTCCTGACACACACAGTCTGATGGACTTTAAATGCGTATGATCAGTTTCATCAATCAGTTCTGCTCGTTCACTTTTAGTCCCGGCCTAATCCGGTCTAATCCCAACAATTCATCTCTTTACAAACACCGTCAGATGAACCTGTAACTGAAGTCAGTGTGTAGTTTAACGAAGCTTCTGATCCACAGTGAGCACCACCCTGACCGTCCTGCCGCCTCCGACCGTCCGCTGTAAGCAGATGACCGTTTCTGGGAAACACCTCGCTGTCTTAAAAGGTACAGATCGCTCCTCATCGTCACTGCGATGTCACTGTGATGTCACATGTTTACATGTCAGAGAAGCCTCCAAGCTAAGCTACATAAACCCTGAATGTGGACTCACAGCTCTGTGCTGTAAGGTCACGCAGGGAAATACATAAAGCTGAACAGGGCAGGGATCAGCACCAGACATATCACGCCCATTAAACCTGACGTCCAGCATGCCGACGCACTCACCGGGCACACTGAGGCATCACTGAGACCCCATAAAGCCCGAAACTCTGTTGTCAGGGGTTGTGACTTTCTTCAGCAGGACGATGTAGAAATATTTTGGTATTTAATCTAAAAGCACCAGCAGAGGGCGCTGGTTTTTAACTCTTCATGAAAACCTGAAACGAAGCCATAATTTAAAAATGAAAGGGATTCAGAGACATTTTGCTTTGTTCCAGTGGTTTGATTCAGACTGTGACTAATAATTCTGTTTCCTGTCCTCTCCGACTCTCAGTGCTCAACGAGTCTTCTCAGGAGGAGGTGAGTATTCGGGATGTTCGGATTTTACCGAACCTCAACGCCTCCTACCTTCCCATGATGCCCGACGGCTCCGTGCTGCTGGTGGACAACGTGTGGTACGTTTAAATAGTACTCCTCCTCACATTAGTTATTACGTTGTGTTTTCGTTACATTGTATTTTATGACAGTATGTTGTGTATACTTTGTTACATTGTATTGGATTTTTATTATTTGTATCATTTCAGATAGTTTTTTAGAGATGGTGCTACTTTGTGTTATACTCGATTACTTTTAGTTTCTGGGACTTTGTCAGTTGTAAAACGAGTTGTTGTGCAGTCAGATTGTGTTTTTGTGATCTCGTGTACTCATGAATTTCTGTATTGTTTTTTGCTCTGCAGCCACCAGTCCGGTGAGGTCGGCATGGCGTCCTTCTGCCGGGTGGACAGCCTGGCCTGCCGCCTTCCCAGCATGCTCAGCGCTTTGGAGGAGCACGACTTCCTGTTCCAGCTGCACCTCAATGACATGCCGCAGGACGACTCCAATGAGGTGCGCGCACGTTCGTGTTGTGTTGTGTTGTGTGGTTTTTTTGTAGTTCATTTGTGCTGTACACTTTCACTTCGCGTCACTCTGGTCACGTGACGTTTTGTGTTCTCCTCACGATTTCCTGATGAAGGAAAAGTAAATGACATGTTTTTTCTGAACAAGTTTGTCAACACAGGATTTTATTACGACTTTAAAAGGCCGACACACACTTTAGAACAGCTGTGATGTGGTGGTTAGTGAATCGGGGCAAAGCGTTCCTGTATTAATGCGTCCTTTATTTATTTCACTGTGGTGATGTCAGCATGTGTGTGTTTGTGTTCAGGGGCTGGAGGTTCCTCTGGTCGCTGTGCTGCAGTGGTCGACTTCCAAGATGCCTTTCACCAACTGCATCTACACCCACTACAGGTAAGGCTGAATGAAACGCTCCGCATGTGCTGTATCAGTCATGTATCAGGGGGCTGCAGACCTCTGCTGTGACCACCAGGAGCGACGGGAAATATCTCAGTGTGTCCTGACATTTTCCCGTCCAGCAGCAGGACGACACAGCGTTATGTTTTTTTCCTGCTGCTTTTCTAAATGACGCGCTGTCCTCCCTCCCTTCCACCCAGGTTGCCCAGTATCCGTCTGGACCGGCCGCGCTTCGTCATGACGGCCAGCTGTCCGAGCACCGTCAGGGTGAAGGAGCACTTCAAGGTCAAATACGTTCTTCTCAACAACCTGCAGGACTTCCTGGCTGTGCGGCTCGTCTGGACTCCAGAGGGTCAGCGAGCATTTGGATTCATGTTTGATGTTTTGAAAAAATCTCTTTGAAAGGAAATTAACCACAGAGACCAAAACCTGTGAATGTGTTTATTTCTGGCACTAACATGGCACTCTAACCCAGTGTTTCCCAGCCTTTTGGAGCCACATATTTCACATTAGAAAAATCCCACAGCACACCACCAAACAAAAACATCACAAAAAGCATATTGATCATTTTTCCCCGCACACCAGGCAGAGCGGAACTGGCTCTGTTTGTCCCCAGTATACCTTTTTTGCCTTCTTCTGACCACTACTCATGCTAGGGCCTTCATCTGGGTTGCAGTTTTCTCCAGGACCCAGGTCAGACTGACTACTTTTCTTTTTAATTATTTATCTATTGCTATTACGCGCTGCGTTGTCTCACTCACAGCATGACTGTTATGTCATTTCTTCTTCATCTTCTTCTGTTTTACTGGCAGTTGGCAACCCATTTCATTAGAGCAGGTGGTTGTACTGCCCTCTAGTGGAAGAGAATGTAATTGTTCTGCTCGTTACTCACACTGGTCGCTTAGAGCACTAATCAGGTGGAACCAGATAATCTTTCACGGCACACCTGATCATTTCTCGCGGCACACACAGTGGTTGGGGAACACTGGTCTATGGGGACTGAGCGCAGCCTGAGCCTCTAGTGGACGTTAGAGGGAGTGCAGGTTTTGGCTCTTCAGCCCTGATGGTGCTTTGTCTGACTGGTTGTAGTTGTGATATTAGAACAGTTTTGGGGAGATCAGCTCTTCGGTCTTCTCGTGGATGAAGACGGCTCTCTGGACCAGGTTTAGGAGAATCGTGCTGCTCTCTGTCAGTCATGGTTCGGACCGAGTAATATCTTGTTTGCTTGCTCACTCAGGTCGAGGTCAGGGGGAAGACACAGCGCTGTCTGCGGTGGTCTGTCACACTCCTCTCAGTAACCTGGGTCACTGCCGCAAAGGCAGCACTCTGTCGTTCAGTGTGGCCTTTCAGATCCTCAAACCAGGACTCTACGAGGTACGCTGAGCTTTGAGCGTGTGGTTCCTTATTTCGCCTGCTCACACAGGACATCATGTTTTCTCCTCTCCCTGCAGCTGAGTCAGCATATGAAGTTAAAGCTCCAGTTTACAGCGTCAGTGTCCAACCCTCCACCTGACGCTCGGCCCCTGTCACGTAAGCTCTAACCAGGAAACAAATACAAAAGGCCGTCACCTGCTTCTATTCTGATTTCTGTATCGTGTCACAACCATCCAGGTAAAAACAGCCCGTCCAGCCCGGCGGTTCGAGACCTGCTGGACCGACACCAGGCCAGTCTGGGGCGATCTCAGTCCTTCTCCCACCAGCAGCCGTCTCGGTCACACATCATGAGGTAACTATACTAACTTTAGCTTAATATCAGATCGTGTATGTCATTTAATCTTCTCTGTGCGTGCGACAGGACGGGCAGCGCCATGGAGCGACGGGCCATCACCCCTCCCGTCGGCTCTCCGGTCGGTCGGCCGCTCTACCTGGCCCCTCAGGACAAATCGCTGCTGTCGCTGGACAAGATCGCCAAGAGAGAGTGCAAAGTCCTGGTGGTGGATCCTGTCAGCTAGGCGGCGAGAGGAGAGGCTTTTATTTTGAAAGAGAAACACTCACGAGAAGTAATGACAAAAAAGAGATGACTTCATTTTAGTGCAGGAAACACTCCTGCGATGGATCAGCTGACAAATCAGGAAACAATCAGATTTTCCTTCACAAGGAGGAAGAAGTTCATCCTTCAGCTGAAATATTTCATGTTTTATCGTATTTAAAGACTCTTTGTGTTTTCCAGCTCATTTCCTGGAAGCGTTCTCTAAACTTTTATCCATTTACCTTTAAATTTGTGGGGAAAAAAGAAAAGCATCGTCCAGATCGAGCCACTGAATCCTTTTATGCTCCAGGTGTGTTTGTCGTGTGTTTAATAGCATGAAAACTGGACACGCAGCCCGGCAGCGCACGAGTTCACGCCCACAAGCTCCACGAAGAGCCCAAGAACTAAGAATTTATTTTACAATGTTTAGTAAAGTTTCCAGGAAATCAGCTGGGAAGTGCCAAACCTCCAAAATAAAGTGTTAGCTTTTTACTTCTGTGTTATTTTCAAAGTAAAAGACATTACCGGTTAAAAACGTCTAAAGCTGAGGACAGTCACAGGTCATGTTTTCTTTCAGTGTTATTTCCTCCATCGCATCACAACCAATAACTTCAGTAGAATGTTAATAATAAAAGGAATGTAACGGTCCAGGCTGCTGTGCTGAGTCTGCAGACACCCGGAGCTCCCTCACAGCTTCCCTCTGAGGAGAGTCAGCCTTTTATTACAGAACACCATGAGTTTGTGTCCTGACAAAGCCTTCCCTTCACGTGCAGTGAGTAAGACTTTAGACCAGTGCACGGACAGTCAATCCCACCCAATCTCTGCCCCCCCACCAGCGTCCAATCCTAACAGACAACGAGCTGGAGACCAGTTTGAATAGCGTGTTTAATAAATGAGTGAAACATCAGGTCTGTGAATGGATTTGGTTTTCAGAAGATCGAGCACAAAAACACAATCCCTAAAGTCCACGCCTTTATTCTCTGACTGGACGAGAGGAGCGTTTCGTGATTCACAGTTCAAAGTAATCCTCGTTCGGACTGAGCCTCAGCGGAGCGCCGCGCTTTGTGACATCACACAGAGCTGACAGGAGAAAAAAATTAGAGCAGTGTGAAGCCCGACGCTGTCACATGACCATCCTCACCTGTAACAGCATGTATATGATGTGTTATTAGCTTCTATTGTGGATGGGCTTTCATCATATAAACTCGAGAATAAAATGTGCTGCGTGTAAAAAGGATGAAAAACACGATTTTTACATAAAGATTGTTACTTTAAGTTCTTTCTTATGCTCGTAGCTCTGGACGTATATTTAGAATTGTGAGAGCAGGACTTTTACTCCAAGCTTTCCTTGAGTTTCTGTTGGTACAGAAACACAAATCTGGAACTGTGACAGAAGAAGGCGCTCGGAGCACGTTACCGGTCGAATATTCAGCCGTGAGGAGGAGTACAACTGACCGGCTTCGTTTTCAGCTGACGGGTGTTCAGGACAGAGTGACTCGAACGTTTAAACCCGTGCATTCATGTAAGACGGTGTGAGCTCACACCAAATCACTTCATTTTGTGGACTTTGTATGGAACTGCGCACCAAACAAAGTGATTTGGTGCGCTCGCAAAGCAACGCGTTAATTTCAGTGCGAGTCAGCGAGTCAAAAAAAAAAAAAGAAGTTCGCACAGGAAAAATGTTGCGGTGCACTTTGAAGAGACGATTAGTTCGTCACATGATCAGATTTAAAAACGTGAACGATTATGATAATTAGGTGCATGGAGAGGTTTTTTCCTGCTTGTAATGATGGTCGCAGGTGAGGACGATGACGGACGCTTATTAAATGGCCACGCTGTTCTCGATGCGCTCGGGGCTCAGGTACGGATACGGCAACTCCAGCTGGCTGTTGCGCTCTGCGATGGCATCAGAGATGGCCTTCAGCTGTGCCTGCACCTCCTCCAACAGCCTGCGGTGGGCGTCCTCCCTGAAGATAGCCTCGTTGTAGTGACAGAGAGGAACCTGCAGGGGGAGACAGGTTTAATCTGTAAAACCATGACAAATAACGAGATGTGTTAAAATGATTTGAAATGATAATTATCACAAAAAGGACGTCAGGAGGAGAAGAGGAAGACCTCAGAGGAGGTGCAGGGGTGTAGTGAAGGAGGACGTGCAGAGGGTCGGAGTGACAGAGGAGGATGCTGGGATAGGAGGAGATGGAGGCATTGATTGGCTGTGGTGTCTGAAGAGGAGGAGATGAAGAAGAAAAAATGACGACGGCGTGGGAAGAAGACAATGATGAAAAAGAGGAGGATCAAGAAGATTATGAAGAGGAGGAGCTGGGCGTAAATGTTTCATGCGGAGTGGGCGGAGCCTCACAAAGTTGATGGCTGGCTGCGACAACCCGTTCAACGCCATCAGGACGCGGCACGTAGTGTTCACGTCCGGCAGGAAGGACATGATGTCGTCCTCTGTGACGGCGCCTTTGACCTGCGGTGGAGGACGCAACATGGCGACTGGACAGTTTGGCACCCAGAAAGCAAAGTCCAGCTGGAGGACGGCAAGAGAGAGGAGACAAACGTGAGGCGGCAGGAAATCCTCAGCAGAAAGCCACGGGCTGTTCCCGCCTCTCGCAGCGGCTGACTCACCTGGGAGAAGTTGACGGCAGCGTGCAGAGCTGAGCAGGAGTAAATGAGCGCCGTGACGAACTTGGCCACTTCTGCTTTGGTGTGAAGACGCTGAGGGAAACCTGTGCGGAGGCATCATAATCACAATACTGAGGTGAATGTATGCGTGCACCTGTGGCCTGCATCTCTTTAACCTGTGTGTGCTGTGAGCGAAGGCGGAGTCTAAAAGAGCCGCTCGGTGTTTCAAACACACAAACAACAAATGTTAATGAACATAAAAACACATGAACGTGGACAAATATCCTGTGGATGTCTTTTTATAATCACAAACACATATTTATATATTTATTCTAATTATTTAACCACTAAAACCCAAACGTATTGCTTTTAATATTACATCATAAACTATCAATAGTTCATACAATACAGTGTCAAAATGTCATCATGTTTAAATATTCAACATCCTGCCAAATACTGCTTATTATCATTTTAGGTTCGTGCATCTTTTCAGATCCTCCTCAGTTTGATGTCGGCTCACTCTGCTCGTCTCTGCAGAGGCCCGTGATGCTTTGAGCTGACCTGTTAGCGTTACGTCTATCGACTAAAGCTGTGCCAGTGCTTGCAGCTCTCCACCAGGAGCCCACCTACACCTCTATACCTCCATCCATCTCCACTTTATGCTGGCTTTTAAAAGTTTCACTGCAGCATGAAAGGAGACACAGCTCTCTCTAATAACAACTAGAAGTGATTATTATTACTGTTGTCATCTAACTTAACGTTTAAACACCGTTTGCTGCTTAATGAAATGGTGCAAAATTGTGGTGGACTGCAGCGACTTCCGTCTCACAGCAGGTAAATGTTGTACATTTTGCTCGCGTCATCGCAGCTTCTACCAGAGAAGTTTCCGGTTCTTTTGTTCCACTGCGGCCCATCTGACAGGAACGCACCATTACTGAAGCCGTGCGTGTTGATGTCTGTGAGCCAACGATGAAGCTCAGGGTCACGCTGCACCGCGTCGTCTCCATGGTAATACAGATCCACCCAGCTGGTTACAAACCTGTCACACACACACCGATCACAGAGGATCTCCCGTTGCCATCTGATAAAACGTTTGCACGAGTTATCCGTGTCCGTGTTTCTCAGGTGACGTATGCTCGTTTACCTGTGCACTGCGTCCCAGATCCTCAGAGCGTCCTGGGCGTAGAAGCTCTGCGGCAGTTTGTCCAAACCACGATCGCTCAGGTCTTCGGGGACACACAGGGTTCGATAGGAAATCTTGGCCGATGCCCGGGAGAGGAGAACGGGTAACGTCTGCAGACCAGAACCGACAGCCTGGAGGGACGAGATCAGGGAACAGAACAGATTTTACTTCGCTGCCTCGTTCTTTCTTCTCCGCTTTTTGGTTTCTGTTACAGTCGGCGTTTTACCTGATCAAACAGCCCTTTGGAGGCCAGCAGCGATGCTCTGGCCCCCAAGTTTATCTTTAAAGATGTCTTGACGTGCGGCATTAGCAGCTGTCCATAAAAGAAGTGAGAGAAGAGATAATGCAAGCAATTTAAAAGGAGAAATGATTGGATACAACAGTTCAGTTCTCTGGTGTTCTGCGGGTGGAGCCGAGCGAGCTGCAGGTGAGTGGGGTTTACCTGGTGCAGCGGGTGTGCGTCTGGAAGCTGCCGCAGCGTGGCCACGCAGCACAGCTCTGCCATCATGTGAGTCCGCAGGTAATGCGAGATCAGCTGGTGACACTGGAAGTCTGCACTGTGAACCCACATCTTAGCCAACAGCCAATCATAGCTGGAGTCAGAGGGCAGGAAGACCGGGTTCTGAGGGCCAGGTTTCTGCTGCAGCTGAAGGACGGGACCACATTCCCAGGGTGACTGGTTTGAACTTGGTAGACAATGGGATTCAAACTAAAGACAGACGTCATAGTCAGGTTTCTACATAAGACTCAAACCTGGATGGCGATGGGGAGCAGCCGCCCCTGCTGGTTCAGGTGGAGAAGGCACAGCGGGGCAGACAGATACGTCTGCTTCTCATTGATCACATTGGCTGGAACACCGTCTAGAACCTCGTAGTCCAACAGGTAAATGTTGCCTTTCTGTCACCGCATACAAACATACTGATTAAAAAACACCAGCTGCAAATAACACACAGCTGGAAGTCACAGCAGCACACACCTGTAGCTCGTTTTCGAGGGAGGAGCCTTCAGGCAGGAAGGGGCGGAGCATGTCAGAGGTGACGGACAGGTTTGGAGGGAGGTGGCGGGTCTCGCGCAGCATGAGAGGATTGCTGCCGTTCAGACACTGGTACCCAAAGTACCAGTCCTCCATCCAATGAGCCTTAACGAACCCTGAGAGACACAATCAACCTTCTCATTATTCTGCGTCACCGAGCCCGATTGCCAGAGTCAGGACGTCTCACCTGCAACAGAAGAACTACCCACAAACACACTACAAAGAAACACAACGCTACAAAAACAATTACAAAAGATCCCAAAGAGAGAGAAACCTACAACAAAGCACAAAATGATCAAAAAGACACAAAACTACTAAAACATTAATACAGGAATAAAGACCCAGAATAACCACAAGAGGACATGAAAACTTTGCAAAGAGACAGACGACAGCTCTCCATAGATGTCCTGCAACTAGAAAGATTGAAAAGTACAAAGATGAATGAGATGTGCTGCGTTGTTTCTTACTGGCGATGTTGTTCTGTTGTGCGCTGTAGGTGAAAATCGTCTCCAGCTCTGAAAAACTCTTCCAGGACTCGACTCGGGTGGTGAAGCCGTTCAGATAGTACAGGTTAGTGGCCGGACTGAGGAGCGAGAAACAAACACAGCTCAGGCCGGCTGGTTCAGACCACATTTCATTCATGATGTGCACCGACTGTTAGCGTTCACCTCTTCTGCGTGTAAAGAAGGTTTGGCCCGAGTTCAGACAGACTGGTCACGTCAACACACTGTGGAGCGCCGTCAACAAAGATTCGCCATCTGTGACGACAGAACGAGAGAAAATCAGTTCATTTTAAGCTGCCGGTATCTGCCACTGAACGAGGTATGAGTATGGTCCAAAGACCAAACACGAGTCCTCAGGAAAGACATCTGATCACATTGAGGCCCAATGTCACAGTTATTAGTTTCTCCCCCATGACAATTTGCATCCCCAACAATCATATGACCCCCTATGAGCAAGCACTTTGGCGACAGTGGGAAGGAAAAACTCCCTTTTAACAGGAAGAAACCTCCAGCAGAACCAGGCTCAGGGAGGGGCGGCCATCTGCCAAGACCAGTTGGGGTGAGAGAAGGAAAACAGGATAAAAGACATGCTGTGGAAGAGAGCCAGAGATTAATAACAAGTATGATTCAGTGCAGAGAGGTCTATGAACACATAGTGAGTGAAGAAGAAACACCCAGTGCATCATGGGAATCCCCCAGCAGCCTACACCTATTGCAGCATAATTAAGGGAGGATTCAGGGTCACCTGATCCAGCCCTG
>VVHJ01010241.1:32973-43210 GCA_015107715.1 Tylochromis polylepis | reverse complement strand
TGGGAAATCTTTTTGTAGCCTAAGCCTGCTTTAAATTTCTCAATAACTTTATCCCTGACCTGTCTGGTGTGTTCTTTGGACTTCATGGTGTTGTTGCTCCCAATATTCTCTTAGACAACCTCTGAGGCCGTCACAGAGCAGCTGTATTTGTACTGACATTAGATTACACACAGGTACACTCTATTTAGTCATTCGCACTCATCAGGCAATGTCTATGGGCAACTGACTGCACTCAGACCAAAGGGGGCTGAATAATTATGCACACCCCACTTTTCAGTTATTTATTTATAAAAATGTTTGGAATCATGTATGATTTTCGTTCCACTTCTCACGTGTACACCACTTTGTATTGGTCTTTCACGTGGAATTCCAATAAAATTGATTCATGTTTGTGGCTGTAATGTGACAAAATGTGGAAAAGTTCAAGGGGGCCGAATACTTTTGCAAGCCACTGTATGATATGTGTACATTTTCAGACTGTGAGAGAAAGCAGAGGCACACAGAGAGAAGCAGATTCAAACCCAGAACCTTCATCAGCCAAGCAATAAAAAACAAAGAAATAGATGCTAAATGTCCAGCTTACTTTGGCTCTATCAGAACAGACAGTGTGGGCTAAAGTGACAAGATCCCAACCCACTAAATGTGGGACAGAGTGAATGCTTATGTGGGACAAACATGTCTTACAAATGCTGTATTTCATATTTTTCTTTTTGGTAGTTTCCATCATATTCCAGTAACATTTGCATAACTTGCGACTTTGTGACACGTCACTTATGATGACAGGTTTTCTTTACATCCAGCAAATAAAAGCTGAACTTTACTAAAGTCTATCCTGCAGGGTGACTGAATACAAGAGTCAAACAAAATGTGGGACATTTTCTAAATGTGTGGGACGGGGAGGAGGGTTAAAAATGCTCTGCAGCCCCACACCTGGTCACTCTAGGTGGGGCCAGGACCTTATCCCAGCAGACACTGGGAGAGAGGAGGGGTACACCATGGACAGGTAGCCCATCCATCAAAGAGAAGCAGATTTACCAGTCAGCTGACTGGAAAACATGCAAACTCCACACAGAAAAGGCCCCGCCAACCTGAAGGTTTGAACCAAGAACATCACTTATAAACTGACAATGAAAAATGAAATAAAATTGAGATTATTCTTTCTTCTCCCCTAAAATCTCCCGAGAGATCTGTGTTTGAAACGTTTCAGATTAAATATGATTAGTTTTGATGACCACTGTCAGGACCTTGATAACATCTGTAGACTGTTGAAAGCTTTGAATCTTTATTTATACACAATCAGTCTATGGTAACACACACACATTCGCAGAATGAAGAGTAGTAACATTTAATCCAAAGCTGATCTTTATGTGGCAGGAAATATCTTTTTTCTGTGAGAAGTTTCCAGACTCTTCTTTTTCAACAGCTCTTCTACTTTCACTGTTCACTGAGACCTGGGGGCGAGGCAAATAATCCGCAGGGAGGAACAAATACTTACTCTTTGTTCTGCTAAGCATATTTGGATAATAGATTTCTTCTTACAACAGGGAAATATCCGATCCAGTGAAATGTTTTCTCATGTTTTGCAAGTTATGTGACAAACTATGCTCCGAGCGCTCTGACACAGTGTGGAGGGTCAAGTGTAGAAACGCAGCTTTGTAGAAGGTTGTAGAAAAACGGCTCTACACTTTCAGTCCACTGTTACTGTCTGTTTGATCTACACAGAGGACCAGGACTACAGGAGTGCTCAGCATCAGCCTGCATGGACAATCACTGTTGAATCAGGCTGCCATTCTGATCCCATTATTTCCCAGAATTACTTTCAGTGCTTCCGATCATATCAGTTACCCAGTTCATGCCACAAAGATGGAAGAATGAAAGCAACTCAGCAACCCATTTTAATAAAATAGTTCTTTTGACAGTCAGAAAAGGCCATGCCTGCTATCCTTCATGGATCTTTTTGTAATCTGCTGTGCAGTCCCATCTACCATAGGGCAGAAAGACATTTATATCTAACAGGAAAAGACACAGCATGAGAAACCCTCTTCCCACTAAATATCTAGAAATGCGTAGGAACCATTTTAGTCTTTCATGTTGTATTATTCTATATCTGGCTGACTGGTACAGGTTACTACAGGTCCTCTTCATGTTTGTTACTATCCTGTAGAATTTGTTAAACTCCTGAATCTCATTTTCTTACCACAAAATCTGTTACACAGCTGTCGTAATCTGTGCAGTTTTAATGTGCAAGTGTCAACAAAAGCTAAATAGATGCTCAGAACCTGAAGTGAAGACATGATGAATTCCTTTTAAATGGCTTGTCTACATTTAATGAGTTAGAGTAGGTACGCCCTCAGATCTGAGGGAAATCCAGCTCAGAGAGAAACCGTGTCAGTGTGAAGCATACACTGCTCACTTTCTGCTGACATGCTCACCAAGGTGTTAATCCACCTCCAGAGGAAAAACTCCGTGATGCAGTTTCGGTCTGCATTAAATTCCTGGAGGGTGTTAGTGATTTTTAGAGCCTCTCGGGTGCACTAAGAATTGCTTTAATAATGATCATAACAACAGCTCTCTGATGAAAACAACATTTTTACAGTCTGTGTCACACTAAACTCTACAGTCATGGCAAAAAGGTTTATTTATTCAAATCATTCATTAATGGAAAATGTGCTTGTTATAAACTGAATCAAATTTCATTTGACCAGATTCCATTAAATGTGACATTTTACACCATACTTTTTTTACATTTACGTGTAATTAAATTAGTTAAAGTTGGCATGTTGGGCTGATTTTTTTTTGTGACTGACGGTGATCCGTTCCTGCCTTATCAGTCCTCCAAGCTCATCACAATTTGAGCGACAGATTTTCAACCGGATTCGGATCTGGAGAGTTTTCTGGCTGTGAATCCAAAATATTAATTCAACACTCTCTGGGCCTCGTAGTTACTGCTTGTGCATCGTGACATGGTGCGCCATCATGCTTGAAAATGCCCAGACTGTTGCTAAGTTGCTCCTGGATCGTTGGAAGAAACTGGTGTTTGAAGACGTTTTCAGTATGTCCTCATCTCACCCCATCAGCATCCTCCTCTGCCACAGCAACCCTCTGCATGTCCTCCTTCACTGCATCCATGAATCTTCGCTGAGGCCCGCGTCTTCTTCTGCCTGGCAGCTCCATCTTTGTTCATAAGTCTTTGAAACCTTATGAAATGCTGTTTTTCTTACAACAGAAACGCTTAAAAAGTAAACTAAATAAAAAAGGAAGCAGCAAAGTGTGTGAACAACAAAACGTGTGCCACTGCCAAAGCCTTTGCCCTGACTGTACAGTACAACTTAATGCACTCATCCGTCAGTGCCTTTCAATAACTGCTGTTTGTGTTTAGTAATTTAACTCCTTTTCTGCTTGCTAGTGCCAAGTTAACAGCGTGGGATGAGATGCAGCCCACAGTCTTCTGCTGACTAATGAAAAGCACAAGTGCTAATGTAGCATTCACTGTTTCCAATGCCACTTTTGCCGCTAGTGACGGGTTAAAAACAAAGCTGTGAGACCAGTTTTTGCATCTGTTCTGAAGACTGAAATTGAAATGTTACAGAACGACACTAAGACAAACCTTCGTTTGTCCTGAACGAAGCTCAGGCCGAGCCTTCACTTTACAGCAAGACATGTAACAAAAAAAACAAAATATAAGTTACTTTTTCTTACGTCCAGCTTTTAACAAAGTTGTTTTGTAGTCCATGTGTTTTCTTTTACTTGTTTTCACTCACTGAGCCTCTTTGATTTGTTTTGTTTTCCGTTCAGTTTTTTAATTTTATTTTTTCTATGTATTTTATTTAATGTGTTTCATGTTTTTGGACTGCTGTAATAAAAGAATTTCCCAACTTTTGACTTAAATAGAGTCGGCTACATCTTATGTCACCTTATGTTATTTTAATTAATTTTTACTGATCTGTGCGGTCGAATTGAAAGTATCATTATTCAGAGCAGCTGTGTGAGATTTTCTCAGGACATCTTAGCGATGAAACATGGTGTTTCCCACATGATCTAATGCCTTGTTTGTCCCTAAAGAACTTCATAGCTCCAGCCTTTGACCTGCGACCACAAGAGGGAGACAGGCTTCTGGTAAGAGCCCACTCACAGAGCCCAGCACACACAGACGCCTGAAACAGAGCCAAAAACATGAATGTGTCTGAACTTGCACTGAACTTGTCCTCCCATCAATATTGTAAGCACATACTGTACGGCATGGATAGATAATTTGCTCTGGAGGGTGGAGAATATCGACACTTGGTCCCGGGAGCATAAATCTGAATTTTTTCCTCTACGGTTATTTTGTCTTAATTTAAAGAGAAACAGTCCTGGACACACGTCTCCTTTCAACATCCTCAAAGTCTGTTTAATTGGATGGTCGTTTGATTAAAACTTTCCATCATTTTGCTTGTTAAAAATGAATCCATCCACTAAAACCCATGTTACTAAAAGTGCAAGCCAGATCAAGTTAAACTGCATTCACTGGTCACTTTATTAGGTACACCTTGCTAGTACTGGGTGGCATCTTTTTTTTCCCTCTGAGCTGCTTTGATTCTTCATGGCAAAGACTCAACGAGGTGCTGGAAACATTCCTCAGAGATTTTGGTTCATGTTGACACATCTCCTTTTCCACCACATCCCAAAGATCCTCTCTCGGACTGAGATCTGGTGACTGTGGAGGTCATTTGCATTCAGAGATGTTCTTCTGCATATGCGGTGCTGTTAAATGTGGTCGAGTTACTATTGACTTCCTATCAGCTCGAACAGTCTGTTTATTCTCCAACAACAACTGCTGCTGCTCACTGGATATTTTCTCTTTTTCAGAGCGATCTCTGTAAGATGTTTGTCAAAGACAACAAGCGGCAGATTAACAGCTTCCACGTATAAAACATCCCCTCAGCACAGAGTTTGTTGTACTAGCACGCTGTAAAGAAAAGAATCTGAAAACGTGGCGGCTCCAGATGACTTTCAACTGAAAGTCTGAACTTAAACTGCTCCCAACCAGATTATTGGTTCTGCATAAGTGAAGCAGGTAAAAATAAATAAATAAGAAAGGCCCTTTCATTCAAGCTCAACAAAGCTCACTAAACCATTAACCCTGCTTCACCCTCTGACAGGACTGTAGACCAAGACAAACTCCTCAAGTAATGCTTCAAAGTTCCTTTTTCCTTCCTCCAAACCCACACCGATTATCTTGCGCCAATAATCAACTCCAAATAGCTGGCAGCCGGACATAGAGGAGACTCTCCACACCCACACGGGCGTGGTTAATATCTCACATACACATTAAACAAAAGCATGCATTAATCAAAACAGAACAAGGCTAAACCAAACTCAGTGTGTGGCAGCGAGGTTCCTTCATTTAATGTCACATGTTGTAAGATAATCAGTGCAGAAAAATGTCCCCAGTTGATCTTTTCATTGTGGATTGATCTTTTGATGGTTTTGTCTGTTAATTATTAATAGTTTGATCAGTAAAGTCCTGGGAAACGTTATCAGAGGTGCTCCAGGTCACATTTTAACCTTTTCATGCAGAAATCTCAGTGTGAAGTTATTTAAATGGTCAGTAAAACACTGGAGCAGGAGTGAAAATGGGTTAGAACAAGAAAAGAACTCAAATTTGTACTTAAGTAGAGTACTCAAGTAAATGTATTTATTTCAGTCTAAATTACTGTTCGTTTCACTAATAAGAAAATATTCTTGTCACGTGTTAAAACTCTTAAGCTCCACCAGGGGTGGAATCAGGGCTTTCCTACATCCTACTAATGTCTGACATTTATAGGATTTCCTTTCTGGGTACACCATGCAGGTGAAAAATGGGTGGGTGTGCATGTAATGGAGACCAGAGGTTCCATTAACTCATTTGCATTTTTAGCAATTAATTGATTGGGAATTAAAAAAGTATATTAAAGAAAACACAGTTTTATGAATTCTTTATTGGGTTTATTTGATGTAGGATTAAATTGACAGCTTGAAAAGGTGAAGAGACAGGGGGACCTGTGTCAGAAAAGAGCTGCTTACATTTAATCATTGGTTGGTGACATAAACCTAAACGTATGTGGAAAGAGAATTTGTAAAAGTACTCACCTGTCCTGGTTGCTTCTTGCAGAATGTGGAGCAAAAGAGTGAAAACAGCGCAATCACCTGCTTAAGAGCTCCTGGAGCAGACCAGTGTGCCACTTTAGGGGAGTAGGGTTAAGAAGGGTTTTAATTTAGATAGTAATGGTGGAAGCTTATGTCATTGATTTGTGTATAGTACGTGTTGGGAATATATATATGTTTGTTATGTGCTTTAATGTTATTGTATGTTTGTTTGTGTGGAGGGTTATGTTTTCATTTTGATTAGTTAACCCCCATACTTGGGCTAATCCAGATGCTCACCTGAAAAGGTAGGGTATAAAAGGAAGCCATTTTGCTTTAGTTGTGGTTGGTTTTTTGTGCTGTTAATGTGTGCCTTTGTTAATAAAGTGCCAGTCCATGGCTATATTTTATTCCAGTCTTGCATCATATTATTGAAAGGAACCTATGACCGCCGGCCAAAACTGACAGTGCACCTAACCATAAACACTCCATCTTCATTATTTCTCACATTCAGCAGCTTTTTCTGATTTAGGTAATTAAAAAAATGTCTCTTTCACCACCGCGTGTGCCGAGTTTCACACTGCTTTACCTCTCACGATGTTTTAATTTCTCTGTCTAATAACTTGAGGCATCCATTCATCCACATCCGTTCGTGGGAAATCAGGTTCATAAACACACGCACGCACAATTTTAAAAAGATCTGTGAAAGAGCAGCCTGTGTGCGCACGGCTTTATGAATCTGACAAATTCACATTTCAGAGTTTTACACACGAGTCTATCAGTTTCATGCTCGATGTGGCCTCTGTGGGAAATGTGCTTCAGCCTTAAACTTGTGAGAAGAGTGCTGCCAGTATGACCCAGCAGCCAAAAGAAAGGGGAGTCAGAGGTCACGGCAGGAGCAGCGGCATGGTGCGACCTTTGGAGGAGGAGGGGGTTTCCTCAGCTGCAAGGAAGCACAAAGACTCAGAGGTCACATGCAAGATTATTGGAACAATATGTGGGGCTCTGTGTGGGGACTTTCTGCCACTGAGAAGCTAGCTGTAAGGTATCATCTGTAGTTTATTGTAGTTTTAAGTAATTTAGTCTAATGGTTTAATCCAAAGTTTAATATCCTGATTAAGTGGATGGAGTTCCACGAAATTTGGGTCAGACTTTAATTTTCCTTTAAGGTAGAAGAAGGTTAATTATTATTCTTATTTATAAGAGTGGTATAAAATATGGGATTGGGAAATGGTTTAAAAGTGAACAACGAGCTAAGTTTGACGTCTGAGAGTCTGTACGAAGCGTTAAACGTTGGTGACAGAGAAGCCTTTGTTCTGGAGAACACGAGTGTTAAAGTCGATTTTACTTTACATCTAAGTTGCAGCACTTCGTAGCCGCAGTGTTTGATAGATTTGACCTGCACCACTGAAAGTCCATCCAGACTGACTTGTGGCACAGCTTAAAGAGGAGAGCAGATGCTGTGAGCTCAAAACCACATCGCTGTGCAGAGACATCGTTCGACACGTTTCGGGCTTTCAGCTCTATGTGGTGCTCGACCTCAGATGAATTATAAATTTATTATAATCTGTGTTTCTGAAGCAAAGCCTTGCTGTTCCTTTGATGAAAATGCTGATTTGTGTGATGGTATTTGAAGGTCACAGTCAGCATGTTGCTGTTTTGTGTTGCGCTGTTCGCTGTGCACCAGCGCCAAAAGACAGAAATCTCTTTTAAAAGTGACATTTGTGTTGACCTGAAGGTGAAACTTCAAATAATGCTGGAAATGTTGAGAAAACTTAAAATTTCTCCAACACAATTTGATACATTTGTGAATTTTCTCAGCTTTTGCGGGCTGTTGCTGTTGACTTTACTAACATTTACACGTTTAGACGAAAACTCTGGCAACCTGAATTTTCTGGATCACCTAATTAGAATAAGTAAGTGAGGCTAACAAATGGCTAGTTGCATTTTTAACCTCCCTGAGAACGGCTTTGTTGTTCCTCCTGGTTGAAAAAATTGGGACTTTTAGTGTGCTGGTAAAAGTGGGTGCAGCAGAGTTTTGCAGTGGAAGTGTGCTGCACCCGTAACCTAGAGGTCGATGGCTCGAAAACATGATCTGCTATGAAAACATTCAAAGTCTAAACACCTGGAGTCAACCATCCACAGCAATGGGCAGTGAAGAAGGAAGTGCAAGTAGGGTGGAGTGAAGCTTCAGGGGTGATTTGTGACAGAAGGATCGCACCACGAGTGAAAGGTGGGGTGGTTTAGTTGAAGATGTTAAACTTTTTGTGGGAGAGACAGAAATGAGTGTCTCAGAGGGATGGGACAGGTTGAGTGGCAAGGCTGAGAGAGGGATGGTGGATGTACTGAACAAAGGATGTTGACGGTGGAGCTGCCAGCCAGGAGGAAAAGAGGAAGACCTCAGAGAAGATTCATGGATGTAGTGAAGGAGGACATGCAGAGGGTTGGTGTGTCAGAGGAGGATGATAGGGGACTGAATAGAACAGAGATATTAACTTAACCCCCAAGTATTCCATGTTTGAACACACTGTTAGTGCTCAGGTGATGCACAAACTAGTTTTTGGGAGGCAAATGTATTCATATATTTTACATGAACACTAAGCACAAAGTAGGAGACTAAGTTTTAGTATGTTCAGTTTGGATGGGCACTGCTCAGACACATCCACGCACTTACAAGGACGCACACATGCATGATGCCGTCATCTGTGAAGCTGACTTCAGGGAAAATAAAATCTGCAGTTGCTGCAACTCAAAAATTGTGCATGACAAATAACGCAGGGCTGAAAAAAACTGTATTATGGTGAAGTTTGCAGCAAATCTTTAATTCTGAGTGGGATAAGTGTGAAAACTTTACTGAGATTAACTGTTGTTAGCTGCTATTTTTATTGTGTGTCGTGATCTGTTATGCTGACACTTCAACAAACAGCAGTGTGACTGCCCATAGACACCACCCACACACCACCCACAGATCACCCACACACTACGGGGGAATATAAACAGTAACCTAACTGGGTAAAATTAGTTCTTAAAATGTTCTGAGAACATCAGCAGAAGGTTGTTCACAAATTATGGTTTATAAAGTTAGGATAACTTTCTTTACAAGGATTCAAAAAACAAGTTTAACCAGTACATTTTTTTTAATGTTCCCAGACTTTTCGGGTTGTTTAAGGTTTCACATTCCCACCATCCATCCATCCATTTTATTCTGACTGTCCTACTCAGAGTCACAGGGTGCTGGAGGTTAACCCAGCTTTCACAGGGCGAGAGGCGGGGTACATCCAGGACAGGTCGCCAGCCTATCACAGAGCTAACACTGACAAGCAGATAACTATGCACACCTACATGTCCTGGTCCTGGATCAGGTATCCAGTGTTTTTGGACTTTAAGTTTTGGTTATTTAAATATTGCATGTGATTCTTGGTTTTCTTAACATTTATATTGTTTCTTGTATTTTCCCCTTAGTTCTGTCCTCTTGTGTCATTATTTGTTTTGCCTCCATTGGATCATCCACCTTCAGCCTAAATAAACGTCTTGCTTTCAGTTAAACTCCGTCTGTCTCCACACGTCTGCTTTTGGTTCTTCCTTTTATACTCCACTCTGTGGCACTACAGCTAATGAACCTAACATGCCTGTCTTTGGACTGTGAGAGGAAGCTGGAGTACCCAGAGAGAACCTACACAAGCTCATGGTGAACATACCGGGCAGAACCAGGAACCTTGTTGCTGTGAGGCAACAGTGCTAATTATCACGCGGAAAAATGTCAATTTAAAAACTTCAATTTTGATATTAATTCCTACTTTGATTACTGGATTATTGCCTGTGAACATCCATTATGCTGTTAGTATAGTCCTCAAATTTGACATTTTGGTTGGATGGCACAGGAGATGTGATGATGTGACTAAAACTGGCAGGGTTCATCTTCTGAGGACCATGAATGTAACCAGCAAGGTTCATGTCACTCTAACTGGCACATTTAAAAAGTTTAAGGCTTAAAACGAACATTTTTATTGTGTGTTAAATGTTTTTTTATTTTGTAATTGCTGAATTTTTTGGGATAGGCTCCAGCCCCCCCCCCCCCCCCCCCCCCCCCCCCCCCCCCCCACCCCCCCCCCCCCCCCCCCCCCTTTCCAAG
>VVHJ01010241.1:6191-28932 GCA_015107715.1 Tylochromis polylepis | reverse complement strand
CCCTCACGCTGACCTGCTGTGCACCCCTCATTCTCATGGGTGCGCGCTACTACTACAGCAGGAAAGTTATCCAGAACTATCTGGACTGTGCTCTGCACACGGACATGGCTGACATAGATGCTTATTACATGAAACCCACAGGTAAGAGGCAGGGAACACACCACTGTTTTCTCTCTCTCTCTCTCTCTCTCTCTCTCTCACACACACACACACACACACACACACACACACACACACACACACACACACACACACACACACACAAACGTGTGGTTTTGTCAGTTCCCAGTGCTCCACCACCAACAAACAGTTAGTGAGTAAAAGAAAAAATGCATTGGTACACTGAAAAGTTTGGGCCTGTAACTTTGTAACAAGATAAAAAACCCCAAAACGCTCTTTTTAAACACAGCCATGTCTCAGAGTCTTCAGGCAATGCAGAGGCAAATCATCAAATATGCAGGTCGTCTCCCTGCTTTCCCACCCCTCCTCCCATAACTCCGTCTCCGCTCCTTCCCCCACTCCGCTTCCTCTCTGGGCTCCACTCGGACACTGAGGTGGGGGGTAAAGGGCGGGGTAGGTGGGGGTGGCATCACAGGGCTATTGATCGCACAGAGGAGACTGCTGATACACTTTCTGCAGTACACTCGGTGTCGGCAAGGCTCATTTCCTCCACTAAAGCTTCTAATTGGAAAAATCAATCCACCTCTGGTGTCATCTCTGACTATTCATTCTCCTCGGGAGTTTAACTCCGGGCAGCAGTGACGGCCAGCCACATACTCCTGTGACACACTTTTTTTTCACACATTCCCCCGCCTTGTTAACTTCTTGGACACATTTATTCCCTGTTAACACAGACCACGTGGCAAATATAAAAAGCAGGTGTTCATCAATTGCTCCCCCCCCCATTGTCTGCTTCTCTCTGACATTGTGCCCTTTGGCTTGGTAATCCAGTGCATACACAAATGCAATTTAGCATTCCCATTATTGCTGCAGGGCTGTGATGGTTTAGATGGGGTCAGGCACCACTGCTCTTGGACAATGCTAATGATTATATCCGTGCACGCTGAATGGGCCCACGGGGATGAACACCTGGGTACTAGCACGTGGTCCTGATGAAGAGGCACTGCTGACGTCACTGTGGTGCTTTGTTTAAAGAGAGTACAGAATGGCATGGCACGTAGGGGAGCGTGGTTATATAGAGGAGGAAACATTTGGCATAACGGGGAACTTGTTGAACTTAACAGCCCTGAAAACAGATCATATAATTCAGCTTCTTTCTAAGAGGAACGGGGCTCTAATACAAACACACACGTTACTGCTAAAAGACAAATGGATGTGGTATAATTTAAGGAAGTCTGCATAGTGTTTTTTTGCACTCTTTGGCCTCTTATGACATCATAGAGAGGGAATATTCCTAATATGGTCATCTCGGGGTCACAGTTCTGGCTGTGAGCACAGAAGTCCCACCGACCTGCTGTTTAAACCTTCTGTTTGTGAGGGGCAGCCAATCAAAAGAAAGTTGGCTTAAAGGGGGAGGGCACACTGAGGGACTGCACCAAGGTTATGTATAAGATAAATAAGGATTATATTAAACTGTGAATCATGCAAAGCTACTTTAACAGAGTTTAAGAGTAAAAATGAGCGTGCAGAGCTCACTGTACATATAATACTATTCAGTTTTTTTCATAAACCACTAATTCACAGGAACAGCCACCTCAAGGCACTTTGTAAAGTACACATCCTACAATATTAGAGAGAGAACCCTAACAATCAGACTATAAGTATGCACCTGGCGACAGCGGGAAGGAAAAAATAAAAATGCTATGAGCCTATAAGCACATTTTCTGATGGCACTTGGACGATATTTATCTGTTGCATTTCGTTTGTTGCTGCCTAAATATTTAAAAACTGTGTGATTAAGGGATGAAAAAAACGGACATTTAAGTTTGGTTTTTAAAAAAAATGCTAATAATGTATTTTTTTCCCTGGTACAAAGTGAGAATAATGAAAAAAAAACTGGCTTAGTTATTTTTATTATTACTATTATTATTATTGAACATCTATATTGCTATCATCCCTGAATTTCTAAAATAAACTGTCAAATCAACCTACTGGGTCCTATAAGGAAAGTTTCAGTAAGACAATCAAAGTGTCTAAAAACAAAAAAGAACATCCTCCTGCCATATTTTAGCTTGCTAGCAGCAGATACTAGTAAAAGAACATGAGCCAAGTAGCTAACGAGTTAGCTGTGTGTGTGTGGGAGGGTCTGACAGGCAGCGTTTAAGAGTTTGCAAGAGATGAAATAAGGACTTTTGTGTTTAATTATGTGTGTGTGTCTTCGAGGACTTCAAATAGGAAGTGATACAATACTGAGAGTGTGTTTGGTGGTTGAGGCTCCTATGTGTTTTGAGAGACAGTTTAGTGAATGTGGGAGGTCAAATAGTTTGAAACTCAACATTTAATTTCATAATGCTTATTCTCTTCTTCACCTTGAATGATGGGGATGCACGAGATGTGCTGCTTTAGATGAAAGGCAGAGCCAAACACAGGAAGACATGGAGAAAAATGCCGTCTCAGTTCTTCGGGACATTGAAATAAAATATAAATGGAATGAACTCCAATAAGGACAAAATCACCACAGAGTAATAAAAGAAAAGCGATTGCTGACTGAAGACACATATCCCTCTCCACATGGTACAACTACACTAATTCATACTCTCACTTCCTGTGATCACTCACTCTGCAGCCTCTTAAGGCCAGCTGTCACTGCTTTCATTAGACCTGTAATACTGTGTGTGTGTGTGTGAGTAGGCAGACAGGTTGTGAAGTAAATTGAACTAACAATGATTGAGAGGATAAATATGTACAGGTGTCTCAAATAAAGACTGGAAGCTTATTTCAATCCATCCATCCAGTTCAGGGTTGTGGTGGGCTGGCTAACCCAGCTGTTATAGAGCGAGAGGCGGGGTACACCCTGGACAGGTCTGGTACAAAAATGCCACTTAATTGAAATTAAATTGATTGATTATTTGAAAAATTATCTGATTGGCTTTGCTCACAAACACACAACAGTGTTTATAAGCTAAAATAAAAACAACATTTAAAGGTACACAACAAACCCTGTGAAGTAGTGTAATTTTCAATTTGTTGCCTCCATTCAGTTTTATTTATATAGCACCAAATCAGGAAAAACAGCTGTCCCAAGGTGCTTTGTACTGTGATATTAGAAAGAAAACTCCAACAATCAA
This sequence comes from Tylochromis polylepis, assembly GCA_015107715.1. Classification (NCBI taxonomy): domain Eukaryota; kingdom Metazoa; phylum Chordata; class Actinopteri; order Cichliformes; family Cichlidae; genus Tylochromis; species Tylochromis polylepis. The sequence continues at coordinate 25,684 of VVHJ01010241.1, read as the reverse complement.
ACAGTCCCACATGGGCAAACACTTGGCAACAGTGGGGAGCAAAAACTCCCTTTTAACAGGAAGAAACTTCTAGCATGAGAGTAGACACAAAAGACTAACCAGCTGCAGAAAATATTTAACAGAAACAGGCGAAACACAAGCTAATTTTATTTTTCGACAAACTTTTCATTTTGACCGCATCTAGTCATTTCATTTTGGTATTTTTAAAATCTTTTTTGCTTCTTAACAAAAAGTAGCCGCTAAAATTTTTGGTATCTTGCAATTACAACCCAGCTGGGCTATAATATAATGAAGTTTAGTACTAAGACAGTATTATTTGCTACACATTGGAGAGCTTAAGTATGAAGCTACCAAGAGATACCAAAACCCAGCTCTGTGACTGATAGCTTGTTACCATTATTATTTGTGTAATAATGTGCGATTTACAGCTGCCATTATTAAGCCTTTCTATTGCTTAAACCCAAAGATCTCCAAAGCGGTCAAAGCACGCCAGAAGATTTTTTTTTTTGAGTAATTAAAAAAGTCCCAGCAGCAGTCGGATCATTTATCCCCCATTTAGTCGTTACTTGATGTGTCACTTTAGGTCATCCTAAAGCCGCTTACAGCCTAAAAGCAAGTGTAATGAAATGAGGGTGTGAGCAGACACTGAACCAAACTCCCTGGTGAGGCGAGATACCCACTCATTAATAGCGGCTGTTTAATGAGGCGTCATGATCACTGCAGAGTCTCATCGAGGCAGTGGACACTAAAATACCTGCTCATCTCATTGTAGCCCTGTCTGTGTGTGTCTATACATTTATGCATGTGTGTGGGAAGAGGGATGGGGGAGGTTTGAGCTCATTCGGTTGCAGGTGAGGGCGCAGCTTCCTCTGCTGGTACCTGTCCTTATTTTAGGACTGAACGACAGAATGAGGGAGATGGAGTATAAGAGACAGAGAGAGAAAGTGTGAAGGAAAGAGGCGAGTGCTGGATAGAAAACAGGGCATCTGAGGGAGGGGTGTTGTAAAATATAACATTTACTTTATGCGTGTGGGGAGGGAAGATAAATCTAGGGCTTGCTGGCCAGCAGATAGACCAGATGTGTCAAATTCATGGCCTCTGGGCCAAACGCAGCCCTTCACAAATTTCAATTTAGCTTCCTTATCACTTTAAAATTCCCAACAAATCTGGGCTCAGCTGGTTGTTACTGTAGTCTGCACAGTCTGCGCCCACAACAGGAGTGTTTTTGTTGACTGGTATCGCACTTGAGAAGGGTATGAGCGACATGCGTTTTACATTAAACTGAAGCGTATCAGAAAACTGTGTCTGTCCAGTCCATGTTGTGATTGTCATGTCCAGTTGTGGCCTATAATGAAATTCCGAAAGTCAAGGGAGCCTCTTTGGGATATTTTGTGCACATCAGATGAGAAATCTCAGATTAATGAGCTTCTTTGGATGCTTCCCTCTCCTATTCCTCAATCTTTCTGGGATGTTTTTTCACCCTCACGCCTGTATCACTCCTCCTCTTCCTTTTCTATATATTTCATCTGTGCTGAAGAGGAGCAGGTGTGGTGGAACAGCTGGGTTATCTAGAATGCTGGCAGACACAAAGTAATGTCTGTGGTCATGAAAGGAAATGAAAAACACACTTTACTGGCTACAGTAAACAGTTTATCATTAGGCTGTTATAATTGTTCCTATTAATCACAAACTGCTTCCATAGTTCAAGAACAAGTACCAAAATTTGAAGATTTTTACAGTTTTAAAATCAAACTGATATGTTATATTTTTAATCATTATTTGGATATCTGATGGGTTTTTGTTTTCAGTATGGTGCATTATTTCCCTGTAAACTTATCTACGTTATCATTAAGTTCAATTCGATTTTATTTATTTAGCAAATCTTCACAACAACAGTCGCCTCATGACCCGCACAGGCCTGGAGACTGCCTGGCAACCAGTTGGCAATCACCTGTCACCAGGGAAAAACGTATATTCCCAAACTGGTTCACAAGTGATTACTGGAGGTTGCTGACAATCACTGTAAAATTGATTAGTAAGTCTGAGTCACGCAGATCTAAAGAGTAGTCAGTGAGTCCATGGTTACCACTGGTCACTCGGTAAAAGTGTGTATTCGGCAACCGCTTGGCAAATGGTTGCTTGCTGAAGCTAGTGTGAAATTGGTCACAAAGAGGTTAAATACGATGATGCATCAAAAACACTCGTTGTGATTGCTTTGGTCCCTCCTGCAGTCGCTCATGGTTTCTATGTGAGACTGGGAATTATTCACAAACACTCGACATCTGCTTGCTGAGCGATAGTTAAAACCGTTAAAAGTGTAACATTTTCTGAAACATGTTGGCTTCAGCAATAAGGCGCAAATTTTACTTTTGAAAATAAACGTTTTCTGTTTCCAACTTTTTTCTGTAATCAACTTTCACCACTATTTGGTGGTCAGTTAGCAAGTGTTTGCAGACAAGGCTTCATCTTCCATGCAAACTATTCGCAACCATGGCAATCTGCTAACAACCAAAGCAATGACAAAGCAGTTTTTGGTCCAGGCCCCCCTTAGTGACAGTTTCCCCACTCACAAACTGGTCGGGGAATACGCAATCAAATTTAAGACTTTTTCCACCTAAACAAAGAAAAATGAATACAATCTCCACAGCAGAAACAAAGCTAATACAGCCTTGTATTCCATTTTATCTTTGCCACAAGTGAATGCTTTTTTGTGTCTCGAGTCAACATCGGGGAAACGTCGCCTTGAAAAGTCCTTATTTGACTTGTTGAAAATATGCAAACCCCTCTTTGGCCTTCAGTGGTGCAGGTGGCAAAAAATATAATGAAACACTCGGCTGAGAACAGAGTCCACGCCGTTATGTCTAACACTCCCAGTCTGTGCTCCAGAAGAAGCGGCAGGCATGAAAAACTCTTTGCCTTCTGAGCTGGTGCTGCTCTGATTTCATAATCAGCTGAGTGGGGCTCAGACTGCTTTTATCTACTTATTTTGTCCCAGGTTCAAAATATTTTCAGCATATCTTAGAAGCCACCTCAAAGCCTTGCTGGTACTTTTAATGTTGGAGCCACATGTCCTTAAACTTACACCTTCCTTTACCTATTTGAGGGTTTGTGCCCACATAAATAACACATTACTTAAAAAATATAATATATATCTTATTAAGTACTAGGAAATGTTTCAGTTTTAAGTAGCATCATAAGCACCATTCCTTTAAAGTACAATTTAATAATTGCTAAGCCTCTGCAGGACACATATCACCCAAGCACCTGGAGAATATCTGCTTGTCTTTTAACTTTCCTGCACACTGAAAACACGTGAGCATCTGCCACTTGTCTGTTCAGTATTTTGAGGAAGTCGATCCCATCATTAATAACAGATTGCAGTCTCGCTACCTCTGGCCTTTGTTTTACATTCTGCTTAAATCAATGGCGAACAAAGGTGCTCGTCAGAGAGACTAGATGGCGTGTCAGCGGCTTCATTAGTTCCCGCATTGTGTATTTTCTTGCTGTCTTGACTCGCTCATTACAGAGGAGCCTGTTATCAATAGGTGAGGAACTACGTGCATGAAGATTAAGACTGAGTTTGCAGTTTAAGCCAAGTCAGCTGGGTCGTGATTTATAAAGGAACAATAAATGCAGATGTAATAGGTTTGAGCACCAATAAGGTTAAAAAGAGATCAAAATGAATATTGAGCAGAACTGAGTTCAGCTTATTGAGTCCAACAGTCCCAGATTCTCATGTGGCCCCTCGGGAAAATTAATTGTCCACCCCTGGGTTAGATTAACATTTTGCATTCAGTCGTGAAGCCCACACAGATGACCTTTGACCCCAAGAATCAAACCAGAGAGAGACTGAGAGAGAGAGGGCAGTTGGAGCAGCAGCTGTACGCTGATGGATGACACGTACACATTAAAGTGCTGCAGAAGTGTGCAAGAAAAGGGACGTGTACTCGCACGCTTGCGTACAAACAACATGGAGACGTGCTGGCGGACAGGCAGGCGGCAAGACGAACAGTCAGGCGTGCGTAATGAGTTCCTCTGAGTGCGTGCTCATAAAGCGTGTCAACACACACGTAGGTGCATCAGTCTGCTTTGCATTGATGAGTACTTACGCGCACATCTGGAAAGCGTGTCCTTCGTGACAGTCACCTCTTCTCAGCATTAGTTGCCCGTGGCCAAGGAAGATACTGCTGATGTGTGGGGTTGTGCGTGACAGGTTAATCCATACTCCCAGCATGCACTCTGACCTGAGGAGTACAGTGTGTCTGTGTGTGAGCGCATTACAGAGACTCTGTCTCAATTCTTTTTGCTTTAAAGTAAAAATGAAAAAGTATAAAGGGATTTTTATGTATACAAAATAATTTGGAACCCACCCCCAGGTCTGTCCCCCATAATTATAAACATAATGCACAGAGGCTTGTAAAGTAAGGTAACATAGACTTATTGCCTTAATCCCCGAACGCCTAGTGTATCATATTTAGTGCATGAAGTTTGGGGACTTTCTGAGACTTCTACATCATCGGTGGGATCCCCCCCCCCCCTGAAAAACTGTAATAAATTGCACAATAAATTTTTAAGCAATACATTAAAAAAAAAAGCAACTACAAATTGAAACTCATATATGCAAATTAATGTTTAATTATTATTTTTTAATTTGTCCTTTTCAAGGAAGATTTAATTTCTGCCATTTATTTTATGATTCAGGCTTTAATCGGTTAACCATATGTGGACCATTTATGCTAATGTGCATCCACTATGTAGAGAAACTGTACAAACTTATAGACAACACACTCTAAGAGACCCTTGTTTGCCTTTTGTTAGCTGCTGCTGTTAGATTGGTGCCAAATAAATAATAAAAAACTTTCACATTTCAAGAGAAAAAGAGGCTGAGTTTTTACCCAGTAGAACAAAGCGCGACATATGTTCATTTTTTTTTAGCACTACAAGTGACAAAATGTGACCAGAACTGTTGGGAAGAAAAATAATCCTTTATCTAACACAGTCTGATAAAGCACCTTATGAATACCACAGGGAGATCTCATTCCCCGCAAAAATGCGAAATGTAATGTCTGGCAGGGCCGGATTAATCGTGCAGCGATACGACACCTTCAATCCAAAGCCATAAATCACTGTTGCTTAAATTGACTTTAATGTTCCCTGCAGCAACAAGACGCCTTCTGCAGGGAAACAGAAAGAAATACTTTGGTCACTAGAAGCCTAAACAATTAGCAAGCATGCCCAAATCCAAGCCGCCGCCGATATTACGCCCAAAAAGCGTTAATACGGTGATCACTTCATAGAGGAGTGAGCTACAGCAGAGCGGGGCAGCGTCTAGACTGAGCCCTTACCATAGTAGGCCTCCAGGACAATCTTCTTACACACAATAAAGCCCATACCTGTCTATGTGCTCATACAGTTTGTAGGTATGTGTGTAATTTTAAAAATTTAATGGAGGGTTCATATCGCAGCATCAGCCAGTATCTAACACGCCCACGCGCATGCATGGAGGATTATTAATATCCTTGTGAGTTGCTGAGAGAAATTAGATCTGCCGCATTAAGAATACAGTAATCAGATTTTTACTTGTGAGAGGAAGATTTCCACAACTCAGAACTCTTCCTCCCTCTCTCTCCCTTCACTCTCTGCTCAATTTATTTCTTATCTTGACATCATCTGTATTCTCCATGCCCCCCCACTCCCCCTGTAATAATGGCAGACCCCCTCCTCTGCGTTTGTATGCCCTAGCAGCAATAATGGATCCTTTCAGACTCATCGCTTTTACAGTTAACTCAGATGCTCGCCTTCCTCCTCCTCCTCCTCTGCTGCTGCGTCTTTCACACAGGACAGCTGAATGACTTCTCCTTTTTTGTTCCTCTTTGCTCTCTTTGACTAACTCCTTTTTCTGACTGAGTAACCTCATTCATACAACCTTCCAGTTACACACACACTCACACACCAAAACACAGGCGGTACACTGTAGTACCACTCCACTCTTAAACAGCTGCGGGAGCAACAGAGAGCGTAACGCCTTTCTCAAAACGAGTTCCTCCTTCACTCACTCCCTCTTTCTAATTCGGGATACCTTGAAAGACTAAATTAATCGTTATTTATCATATTTAGTAGTAAAGTGGGGGAAGCGGGTAGAAGACAGATATTTACAGCTTTAGTTAAGGATGGATTTTTAGCTCAGTATACTCTGCTTGATGACCTATTTAAATATTGCCTTCAAATATTTTATGATGACCCTTCCAAACTCTAAGAGAGGGAAAGTCTTTGACTCTGTGTACCCACTAAACTGAGCTCACCTTCATCCTGTCTTATGAACTTAAACAAAAGCCACCATGGGTGTAAAGTAAAGCCATGCTAGAAGCTCTGTGAGGCTCTACTATCCTGCTCACACACAGGAGGTAAAGTGTCTTAGTGTAATTAGTATGCATGCTTAGATTTGCTAACAAGCCAAAAACAATAATGGAACAAAGCCTCCAAGGCGGGTGGTCGAATCAAGCTGCATACGTACATGCCTCACTGCTCAGGTCATATATCAGGCACACGTTTCCAAATTGTCAGTCTATTTAAACTGCTAAATTTGCAACACGTTCTCATCCTGTATCGGTTTTTCAGATAGGATCGGATCTTCCTTTCACGCACAAGCTGTCCTTTAATACACCAGCCAAGATGGCTGCGTAGAGATAACGGTCTCTTAGGATAACTCTTAGGAGTTACGAGCTGTAAATTTCTCAGGTAGGACCCCGTGAGTTCACCCGTGTTTTGCTTGTTTTTTTCCTTTTGTAATTTTATTTTTCTTACTGGACAAAAAACCCAAAAAACTTGGTTAGATTTAGGAAAAGATCACAGTTTGGGGTAAACAAAAGTAACACTGCAGGTTAAAAAAAATGACCACTTTAGAAGAGTGGCCCTCTCAGTTATGCCGTAGCCTGCAGATTCAGGTCACAGATGCCAAACGACACCCGGTGAGTTAATGAGCCACACCGAACAGGCTGAAATTTCCCATCTTCCCCTCTGACATGTCAGTGCCCCTGCTGCCCCAGTTCACTGCCTGCTCTTTCAGCTCCTCCATCACCTCCAACATCTCAGTGCCTAGATGCCACACGTAATCATTTCCAATGTGAGCTCCCAAAGTACTGGAAAGGTGAGGGATCAGCAAAGTTGATAACTTATAAGGAGGACATGAGAGCATACTGACGAGTAAAGACAAAGCCTGTGATCTGTGGGCGCTCTCTTAAATAACAGCTTAATACAGCAAAGAGTGCTTCACTATGGCTTCCCTCATCAGCATATCATACCAAAACCACAATGAAGATGAGGTCAAAGAGACGGGTGTACAGTGTACCCTCTCAGCTGTTTGGTCTTTGAATAACACGTTCTGATTAAACCAGCTGCAAACAAACACGTCAGACATTTGAGTCACTAAATCAACACATCTGGACTGAATTTCCTCCAAACTTGCATCAACCCTGATTAAATTTCCAACTGTTGAATTAACAGTGATTCAGCAGTTTGTCACGTGTATTTCTGCATTTAACTTCACGACAATCTCTCTGGTCGTTTGTGAGACACTTTACTTCAGATCATATGAACTGGATGGATTTGCACTTTGGACTACTAGCCACATTTAACCACACAGAGCGCTTTCTTCTATACACTTGATCTAGCTCACATCCACGGCCACTTAAGAATCACAGATGAACCCAATATGATGAGATGAGAAAAACTTTATTTACCCCAGATTTGAGAAATTCATTTGTTAACATCTGCTGCAATGATGATAAAAATATTAATCCTAACAATAAAATCTGACAGATCTGGCCCCTCTGCCAGACAGATATATTGTGTTAGAGGGTGACACCATTGATAACAGTCTAATCAGTGACCTCCTCTCCACCACCGCCTCAGAAGTGTCCAGTTTGTAGACAAAAACTGCAAATTTCACTGTGTTCGTCACAACTGAGTGATAGAAAATCTAAAATTTTTGCAGCACATGTTGAAGGATCTCAGTTTCCTTTGGAAGTAGAGACTGTAACGTGTGCCTTGAGTCTTAAAAGATTAGTTTCTGTAAACAAGTGAACTTAGATGACAAATAGCACCCAAGTGCATCCCACAATTTTGTATCAGGTTATGATCAGCCCTGTCAGCATACTGGAATGTCTAACTTTAGAAACCAATTTTAGATTTTCATGAAAAATTGAACTTGAATAAGATTATTAAATGACCAAAAGGTCAGTTTGCTGTTATTCAGAAACACTATCTATCTTTCTAACACTAAAATCTCACTGCTTTTTAACAAGGTAAGAAATGACTGAAGACAGCTTCTTGTCATGAAGATTCAGAGTAGCAGTTTTCAGAGCTAACAGTTTACTAATCAGCTCCAAGCTTCCTTAAAAAGTAGCTGATAAATCGATACTTTTCACAGCACTGGCCATGATTCGTGATCTTTATTTTAAGTTGTTGCTGGAGTTGACGCTGCAGCTTTGACTGTGATAAAGCATCATTCCACAGTACCACTGAACACTGATATAACCTAAACCACTTAAAACTCCGCAGTGTGAGCTGCACAGACGAGCCCCTTAAACCATCAGCCATCAAAACTCTGTTATGCAGAGTTATTGGCAGATCCAAGTGGCAGTGAGAAAATACTGTGTTTTTTTTTTTAGGGTTATAGGACTTTCATTAACCAGAGATTACACTATATTGCCAAAAGTATTCACTCAGCCATTCAAATAATTGAATTCGGGTGTTCCAATCACTTCCATGGCCACAAGTGCATAAAATCAGGCACCTAAGCACGCAGACTGCTACTACAAACATTTGTGAAAGAATAGGTCACTCTCAGGAGCGCAGTGGTGGTACTGTGATAGGATGCCAGTAGGAACAGTTTGGGGATGACCCATTCCTGGTATAACATGGCTGCACAAAGCAAGGCCCATAAAGACATGGATGAGCAAGTCTCGTGTGGAAGAACTTGACTGGCCTGCACAGAGTCCTGGCCTCAACCTGACAGAACATCTTTGAGATGAATTAGAGTGGAGACTGTGAGCCAGGCCATCTCCGCCAACATCAGTGTCTGACCTCACAAATGCACTTTTGGAAAAATGATCAAAAATTCCCATAAACGCTCCTAAACATTGGGGAAAGCCAGAAGAGCTGAAGCTGTTATAGTTGTAAAGGGTGGGCCAGCATCCTATTCAACCCTATAGATTAAGGATGAGATATCATTCAATACTTTTGGCAATATAGTCGACATTCTGTGATATCAGCAAACTGCACAGTCATCTGACCCACATTTCCAGAGAGGCAGACAAAGTTTCTGATCTATCGCTTCTATAAAGTAGTCTGCAAAGTGTTCCCACCATTGTTTCTATACCTGCTAATTAACTCCAATTTGGCTGCAACATCTCAACACTTGGGGAAACTCGAGGGGCTTCCAGCTTAAAATGTCAGCACTAGGAGAGTGGGGATCACTTGGGGGTTGCCCGTTGCCACAGTTGTTTGACTCGCTAACAGAAGCCTCTGGATCAGCTTAACACAGGCCTGCAGGGCCATCAAATCCCTGCGAACACGTGGGACTGATGCATGATGTCAATTTCACCGCCTGTTTAGTGTGCGTGTATGTGTGAGGGAGCAGCAAACAGAGAAGAGGGAGATGTTGTGTGTAATGACATAAAAAGTGAGCGTAAGGACAAAGAGAGAGAGTTAGGATTCAGAGCTCATGAACAGATGGAGGCAGATTTTTGCTGTCCGCAGGTCGGCCTCTGCCGGTCACAGAACAGTCAGATTTACTTTGTCTGTCACAAACAGATGGCATTTCAGTACAAAACCATGGAAACACAGCCAGCACATGGAATAAGTGCTGCTGATGTTAGTTATCTGACCACAGTTATGCAACACAGCAGAAGGTTTAGAAAGTCTTTTTCTTTGAAAGATTATTGCAAGGGCAAGCACCTACATTGTCATGTTGGTTTTAAAAGTCACAAAGCATTGAGGCCCCTAACAGTGTCATTAAAACATTATGAATAACACAAGTTTCTACCTCTGAAACATTTAAACTAATGTTAAATTACACTGAGGATGATCTGTCTCCTTATTCACATCCTTCTGGCCTCTGAACCTGAACTTTTATCACTGGAAAAAGTTTCAAAGGAGGGGAAAAGGAACAATCGCTCTGTATCAAAGCGAGTTTACAAACTGCAGCAGGAATAAAGATCGATATTAAAATGGGCAGATATTCAAACTCTTAGTGGTTCTGTGGTGGAGGAGTATTGTCTGCTGACAGTTTTCTGTGTCGGTCAAACCTCATTTGTCTGCCTGGATGTGTGTTGAGTGTTTTGTCTGTCTGTCATCAGAGTCTGATTAATCCTGAGATGCAGCAAGTCCCTGATAGTGTATAAGCATCTGTAACATGACAGTGTTTTGGCCCAAAAACTCATCTTTAGTTGCTATCTGACATCAGAGTCTCTGCTCCAGTATGGTGTCAGCTTTAAGTGACTGCTCTGTCATGACTGCACTTGAAATCAGCAGTCCTCACTGAATGGCTAACGTTATTAAGCTCCAGTCAGACCTGCTCATTCAGCTGCTCCCTGCATCCCCTTTTTTCTATTTTCCATTCCTTGGTTTTTCTACCCAGAGCACTGAAGTCATTACAACAGCCATGCAACGTGACGTTCATCTTGAGATCAGTTCCTGGTGCTAAACTGCCTCATCCAACTATTTTGCACCCAGCTGTAGCGTTCATATCCTGTTTAAGAGTTTAAGACGATTATGCTGTGTGTTTTGTGTTCGATGCAGAGATATTTCAGAGGTTTGATATATGATCAAAGTCCTGGCAGTGTACTGGAGCAGCTGACTGTGAGGCACCTTTATCACAAGAAGATCACTATCACAGGCCCTGTTCTTCACCTTTATGTCAAAGTTAATTATTTCCTCTCATTCATGGACTGTTACAGTGATACTAAATAATGAGGTCAGTGTATGTGCACATAATCTCTGTGAGCTAAATACTCAGTTTCAGACAGTCTGTTTTCTGCTCTTAGCAACCTAGAGACAGGATATCCTAAATATGGTCACTTGCTATTCAAACCTCCTGTTTGATATGGGTGGCCAGTCAGAAGAAAGATGGCCCAAACAGAGACAAACAGCCTATCCACAGCATAAGAATGAATTATTTTGAACTGTAAAACTATTCTAACAGAGTAAAGAATAAAAATATGGAGCTGTGAGCTCAATAGGATGAGAAGGTTGACAGTGAAACCCTCAACATCAAGAAACTTTGACAATAAAGAAAAACCAAACATCTGCTCTCAACAGGTTCAACTTCACTAACACTGGACAGAGCCCAGTTGGCTGTTTGCAGTGTTTACACTAAGCTTGGCTAACAGGCTGGTAAATCATGTCTATTATAATTCTCGCTTTCGCAGAAAGACTGGATTTTGTTTTCTGTTTCCTCCTGTTAGGTTCCTGTTTCTGGGTGGCAGTGCTCGATGGTCGTGTGGTGGGCATTGTGGCGGCGCAGGGCCACGAGGACGAGAACACGGTTGAGCTGCGGCGGATGTCGGTGGACTCTCGCTACCGCGGCAAAGGCATCGCAAAGGCACTGGGTCGTCGCGTCCTGGAGTACGCCGTGCGCAACAACTACGCTGGCGTGGTCCTCGGCACAACGGCCGTGAAGCTGGCCGCCCACAAGCTGTACGAGTCGCTGGGTTTCCGCAGAACAGGCCAGAGCGAAGACTACCGGCTACCCGGGATGAGCCGCTCGCCGCTGGAGAGGCTCTTCTTCCAGATCCGCCATACCCGCTATCGCCTGCAGCTTCGTGAGGAGTGAGAGGTGACAGGGAGAGGGAGAGATGGAGAGTTGGAGATGGAGAAAGAGAGGGACAGAGAGAGAGAGCAATGACCCTCCTTCACCTGAGAGCCCTGACCACGTCCTCTCCTCTGACAGCTTTTATTTATTTTGTGTCATTAGTGATAACTTTGATTATGACTTAACACTTCTACTATTTCACCCTAAAGTCACTAACGTTTTTACTACTATTATGCTTTTTTTGTTGATTTTTGTATTATACTTTGACATTTTAAAACAAGAGTTTGTTTCTTTTATTAATAATCTATTATTTTTTGTATCTTTACACCTCCCTCTCACCTGCGGGAGAGAAAAATTGGCTCTTTTCAGAAGACATCTAACTGGCACCCCCATCTCAGCACCCTCCCCAGCCCCTTTGGCGTCAAGAAAATGTGATTTTGATCAACATTCCCTTTCATTTATAATTCTTTACTCTCCTCAAACCTTCCCTCCCCACAGCAAAATCGTGTTTAGTTTCTCAAGAGTGCAGTTTTTTTTCATGTGGGGTGGGTGGACAGAGCAATGGATGGACTTGGGGCGGCGGGGGGTTAGATAGATTCCTCAAATAAGGGTTAAGGGAGTTTTTAGCACGCACACAAAAATGAATGGTGTGTGAACAGACACACAAACCGAGTGATCTGGCTTTTAGCCAGTTCTGCAAGACACCATATTGAAGCACAGCGAGAGTGTGTTACTGACCCCGACAGTGAGAGAGAAGGGATGGCAAGGATGGTTACCGGAACATGTGCTGTGTGCATCCTGCATCATGAATAAACACAGTGCATGTTCCTCACACACCTTCCTCTTTACTCTCCTCACTGCTCACTGATGGTCTGATTGGATAAGACCCCCCCCCCCTCTATTTCCCTTCCTGGATCGATGAATCACCTCCTTTTCTCACTGGAGCTGTGGAGAGGGTCTCTGACTGGTTGCGGTGACAGGAGGGTGGCGCTTTCTCGCTGCAGTGTGTCACACTGACAGATCCCAAGATGAGATATATCTGCACGTCAGAGCTTGTTGTGTATGTGTGTCTGTTGTGAATATGTGACTGTGTGTGTGTGTGTGTGTACGTTTGATGAGGCTCTGGTCTGACAGTAGACCGAGTCTCAGCTGTGTGCGATGAACCTTTCTCACTGAATCAAGTATTATGAGACTAAACAGTAGTACTTTCTTTGTGTACTTTTAAAATTGTTTACTGATTGAATCAAGGTAAATTCTAACACTTTGGATACAGTTCAGTGTTTAACTGAGGATTAGTAATTTTATAACTTTAAAGAGGAAACAAACTTCATTTAAATATGCAAATTTTACTGTCAAAACTACGACAATTACAAAGTAGCTGCAGTCTACACTCCGCCTGCTTAATCCAGGTTATTGGGGAGCAACCTGAGTAAGACTACAAGCAATACTCACAAACCTACAGTACATGACTGAGCACAAACAGCAGTTGATTATTTTATCTGATCTATTGGCATTAGTGTTTCCCTTTCCTCCGTGTACTTATATTGTGTATACAGCTGAAAAACTGAAAAACTCATGTAGCGAACGTCAGAGTTTCTCCCGTAACACCTCTCTCCATCTCCATCCTCCGAGCATACGACCAGCAGTAGATTCAGCCATCCATACTCTGAGCCTCAGTTATGTTATCAAACCATTTGTAAAAAGTCCAACCTAAAGAAAAACATAACAAAAAAAAGCACATAATATATAAAAAAGGGGAAAAAAATACAGATGTAATTGTCACAAAGTTAGCACTGGTCCTTCTTGCCTTGCTTTCCTTCCCCTCCTACCTCCCATTCATGAATCTGTCTGCAACCCTGGGCTAGACCATGCACCCTCCATTTGAACCCTGCACACCCTCCGCTGACCTTTGGCCTATCCTCCCCAAGTTTCCATCCATTCCTGGCCCCTTCTGCATGTGCCACAGGAGCCTTGCTGCACTGCTTTTACTACTCCATTTGAAGCTTGTCGCATCAGCTGTAGACCCCCGCCCCTGATCTGATGTCATCTAGGCAGTGTGGCACTGCCTGGACTGGCTGGAGCCAAGTTGCACATGATGTATGGTTTGTATGGGTGTGACGCAAAGGACTCAGAGAGTGAGGGAGAAAATGCCTGTGTGTGTGTGCTCGTGTGTGTGTGTGTTCAGAGTTGGTGCAGACACTCACCAAATGCAGCACTGCCTGGATGACATTATGCCTGCCAGCCAACCAACTGTAGAATGCAAAAGCAATGCAAGTGTGGCATGCCTCTGTACCCGGTGTGTGTACGGTGCCTGCCCTAGAAAAGTGTAGAAAAAAGTGAACTGATATATATATACTACATATATATATATATATATATAAAAGAAAATAAGCTTCTTCTTTGATATAAACATATAGAAAACAAATATGTGTTTCTTTCTTCGAAAAAAAAAGAAAAAAAAAGTTGTATCATTTGCATGAAATGTGTCTTTGAATGCAAATATAACTTTTAGGGGAGAAACTCCTAGCACATGAATTACAATGGAAACATGGACTTGTATTTTATTTTATCTTGTTTCTTTTAAAATAATGGTTTACGTTCTTAATTGTCATGACAAGGGCGTGAAATTAATACCAGCCACAAGCCAGTGCTTGTAAACCTTCACCACTGTATCCGAATCTAAAAGCCTTGCTGAATTTGAAAGTAATCAGATTAATCGGTCACCGGCTGGGGGTCGATTAGCGGTAGATCCTTTCATAAATCGGAGCCGGAGTGAAGGAATGTGACTTGAAGCGTCTTCTTCTTCGGTAAGATTTGCTAGATTTTCACTGAGCATTTGAAAGTTAATGATGCAAAAGGGGAAACAAAGTCCCCTGCTAAGTTTATCCTAAAGGAAACCCATGTCCGATGATTAGATTTAAATTGTGCTCAATGCCCAAAATGAAACATGCACACCTGTTTTCTTTTGCATCTAACTGAATTACACTCTCCACAATATTAGAGATTATATTTAAGGATGTTTGTATATTATCCCCATAATCAAGGCAAGACCCTGGACGTCGGGTCCGATGAAACTAAGGCTTCTTCTCCTTAAATTTGAGCCACGAGAAACGACACTTGTAGAGGAGGCTCAGCCACTGGTACGCTTTTATCTTTAAAATAGCGCCAATTCAAGAAATCCCGCTGAAACACTATAGAGTAAAAAACGAGGCACAAAGGCACTGAAAGCATCAAACAGTTGTTTTTAAGATGTTTTCACTGGGCCGACATGTGGAGGGTGCCTCACACCACCTTGATGCATCTGCTTTGAACTTGGTTGTTGCTGGAGAGTCAAAAGGGAGCCACACTTTATTTTCTTGTGATGTTTCTGGAGCACCAGCTGCCGGGGAACTTCACAGAGTACCGAACACGGAAGTTAGAGCCAAACTACAGCATGAACACTAATAACTACGGATCAGACTATACCATTTATTTCACCTCATGTACAATCAGATATGACAGTCAGTGGGACAGAAAACACAGTGGTTATCCCTGCCAGTGTATTCAGGTCCTTCCTGCATGGCTCAGCCCGGTCTTTATGAGACTTGCTTGAGGTTGAGAGCAGGAAGTGGGCCTTCCTGAGGTGGACTGTTAAAAAACAAAACAAAACAAAACAAAAGCTGTCTAGATCTTGTGGAGGAATGTGAAGTCTGTCGATTCTGAGCCATTTCTGCTGCTGCCAATCTCAGTTTTCTGCCTGATGAAATTTTATAAAGCTCCTTCGTGTATTTTGGGAGGAACTATTATCCACATTCATACATATTCTGAACAAAAAGGGGACAGTATACAAAATGCCTTTGCCAAGGCCTTATGCACTGGAATCAAACACTGGAGTTTAAATACGTTGTGGACTGTATGGCTTGAGGTAGTTGAAGGGTGACTTTGAATTGTAAAAGGCGAAGTGCACTGACTAAAATGCATTTATTGCTAGTTTGAGTAATGTCTGTTTTCTACTTAATGTGAATGCTACACCCTGTGAAGCCTGACCTCCGTATAAAACTGGTAGAGCATACTTAATGTTAGAATGTAGAGACGGTATGCAGCGTCTATCAGAGTGTATATTTAGTTACGCACCATTCCTATGACGTATTTTGCTGATGTACAATCCAAAAACCAATCTCACCACTGGTTTCTGTTTGTTTTCCCTGTGATTTGTTTGAGTGCGAGCGTGAGCTTTCCTTCCTGAGAAGGTATGCTGCATGGACGCCTCTCCTGCTGGAGAAGGCTCTTTTAGTTCAGAGGGCTTTAAAATAATAACAAAAAGATCACCTGATGCTCTTCTCTGATGGATAAAACAGAGGCACATCTTTAGCATTTATGTATTTATTTATTTTAAATCAAATGGTCGCTTCAACTTCATGCTGGGTACAAAAACAGTTTCAGTGTCACGATCATGTCACAACTTTCATTCAGTTTGTCTGCTGGTAAAGGAGCATAGAGCTGAAAACTGCACAAATGTACAGATGCTGTGGGTGTGTTGCGTTTCTCTGATGGTGTGTGTCCTTGCTCAGCCGCTTTGTGGGCGAACATTCAAAGGCATGAATGTAAACTACCGACATTTTATGTTTTCAATCTTTTTTTGGTCTGGTTGCTTTTTGAATGAGAAAAAGTGTAAAATAAAAAAAAAGAAAATTGGATCTTTCATTAGATGACTCAACCTCTCAACATTAGACGTTAGACTTTTCCTGCGATTGTAAATAGCCGCCATCTCCCCCTGCTGCTTATGTATTATTTACTGCAGCCCATCATCCTTGCTGGTTTTAACCGATCCCGATGGAGTTTTTTTATTTTAGTCTCGGGAAATGGATGTCGCCTGGACTGTTCCACCTGACGAGGAGGGCGAGGGGCGAGGGAGGAATGTGCCACGTTGGCAATTGACGGTGGGTGGGGTGGGGGAGCTGTGGAGAAGGGTGGAGGAGCCAACAGAGCTCCACAGCATGGACTCCCTCTCTCTCTCTCTACGTCTGGTGAGGACTTTGCTCCACTGTGGCGAGCGCTGAAGGACTCACTCTGGACTGAGGCCACGGGTGCCAAGAACACATGAAGCACTTGTAGCACAACTGTGTCTTGTTTTGCTAATACAGTACAAGGGAGTTTGATTTTTTTTTAACAACATGGATAAAGTTTATCCTGTATCATCAACTGTATGTATCATGAAGATATATATACATATATATGAATACAGGAAACCACAATGTAATAGTTCATACTACAACCCAAGGCTATTTTAGGAGGTGGAAATTTGCCAAAGGTGACAGAAACTGCTGCATTTTTAATTAGTCACACAGCTCTATTTTGTTGAACAAAGCCCTGTAATTTACTCGTTATTATCTGGAAAACTCCTGCCCACGTGCCATCTAACCAAGCAATAAACACAAGGAGGCAAAAGAACAGAACAATGACAAGGATTTTATCAAGAAACATGAAATGCTGCATTGATATTTACATCCCCGACACTGTAACAATTAGTATTGTAACATTACCGCTCATTTATGCTGAAGCCTGAGGGGGGTGTGTGACTAAAATGTTTGGGGTTAATTTTTTTCTATGTTTCTTTACATAGGGGGTGTCAAAGATGTGCTTTTTAAAAGGGGTACCGCTACATATTTGTACAGAAGTCAAAGGGAAATGACACAAAAGGGGCTAATGGATGCTAAAAAAAGAGTTCAAGCAGACAGGACCAAAAAAAAAAAGATTGCGTAGTCACACTCTGTAAATGCTTGCTGCTGTAAATCTCTTAACAGAGCTTCTATTCAACCATAAGGACTTTTTGATTAACTTGCACCACCTAAACATGCACTGCGACTTCACTTACTGCAATCTGTCGGCACGACCGAAACTAATCAATGAAAACTGTGCTGCAGCCGCCGAAATCACTGCTGTTAACCGCGTATCTTACGAGTGATTTTCAAAGGCTTTTTTTTTTTTTTTAAATCTACAATTTATTACCTGTAAAGCTGTAAAGTATATTTTACTGTAAATAGCATCTGGGGGTCATTTTTACTCCTTTTGTAACCACGGTTGTGGATTTAAAAATATATAAAAATATATTTTTAAAAAAAGAGAAGCGATTCTGCAGTAGTGCAGGTGTCTTAATCTGTGCTACCTCACAAGAGTCACACAGAAACAGCAGCAGCCAGTTTCAGAAGCGCTGCCATTGTGGACTTTGTGGACTCCCTGTCTGCTTGAACTCTCTGGCGATGTCGTATTGCGAGCCCGAACACTGCAGCAGGAGCGGCAGCAGCTCTTTTAGCCTGTAGCATGCACACACACCAGCCATGACCATGAACATCAGGGGCTCTGGAGCTATCTAGCTATAGTAAGCTGCTGTAATGCAAAGAGGGCTTTCTCTGCCCTGGAGCCCTGTCATTGCTGTTGTCTGTTGCCAGGAAACTGACCACACAAAGCACAGCAGGGGGACTGATATGCAGCCACACTGTGGGGAGGCAGGCAGGTCAACGAGCCCGCCATGATAAAGAAATGGAAGGCGCATAGATGGATGAGATGGATGGACTTGAAGTAGGGGGGTGGCGGTTAAACTGCAACTGAGGGAACTTTGTACCCGAGGGACCTGAAGGGGATGGAAAAGAGGCCCCTTTTCAAGTAGAACAGCCAGTAAACAGCGCCAGGGGCCCAGAAGGTTCAGATGTATGAGGGTTAAAATCCAATCTTGCAACATGATTCTAATGTACATTATTAGGCCAAGCATGGTGTGGTGATTTTTGCATATTTATTTCATCCCAGGGACTTTGAGAAGATGGAGCATGAGATAGACAGAGAGAGCGAGAGAGAGACTGTAACACCATGTGACCTCTGTGAGACTGCAGTGGCATTTATTGAGATCTATTAGCTTTCAGTTCCCTTTCTGCCATTCGTTTGGAAGACTTCTGCATTACCACGCGGGGATTACTCTTATTATTGTGATTATTAACCCTTTCTTTTATACTGAATACAACTGGAACACTGTATAGATGTAAAGATGGGATTTCTTGCATTATGATGACTGAAACATGGATGTACATATACTGTATCGATTAAAATGATGATGCATTTTACACGGTGCAGTTGGTTTTTTTTTTTCAAAGAGAGCAGAGGGGAGGAGAAAAATGAGACAGCAATATTTGAATTGAAGTGACATAAATGTCAGCTGGGGGGTGGGGGGAGGGATATACTGCAGGGTCTACTTACACACCTCCTGGCAGCGAGGGAGAAGCTCATCTGGAGTCTTCAGAGGGACTCTCAGGGATCAGCTCCTGTTAATGGCACAGGTCACTGAGGTGAAGCTATCACTTAGTTAAATGACCACACTCAATAACCTCAATTACATCCTGGAAAAGAGATTAACGTCCAAGAAGTCTAATTAAGTTTTTCATTTTAATTTGAGAAAAGTGACATAAATGTAAATGTATGTAAAAATATAAGATATGACACATCCTCACGAGCTGCTGCCTGACCATTTTAACCTATCAAACCAAAGGCTAAAGCCCAACTCAGAGTGGAGCAAAAGTGGGATACCAGCACATTCTGCTGCTGGACCCTGTGCAACTGACACAGCTAAACAAAACACACTCTGGAAAAATAAAGAAGCCTTTTTAAGTGTTTATTTTACCTCCCTAGTGCTTTGAACAACTCCAAAAGTGTG